>VDFB02198706.1:0-11073 GCA_007258455.2 Sequoia sempervirens | reverse complement strand
TTTTATGCTTATGTTTTCTGCTAGCATGCTTTCACATATGATAGACTTCGGTACTTTGTTTTGGATATTTTGATCGCTGACTTTTGAGCAACAGTGGATTCGTTTTGTGATATGATAAACATTGTATGGTGATAATTAATTTCTGACATGCTTTGTAATAGCGTAGATATTTCCTTCAAATGTTATTGCTATATATATGTTTATGGTAGATTAGTTGTTATTTAACTTGTCAGTTTGATGTGATGTGTATTGGTGTGGAGAATGGAGTTGCATCACTCACTCTGCGAAAGTGCCCCGTGATTTCCATGATTTTCTCCTCGCGACGGTGTGTTTGTACAATGGATTATATATATATGTATGTTATTTGTTTGCTGTAGATTGTGTGTACATGACACCGACTCCACCTGGTTACTCAGGTCTGAGCGTGTCAAGACTCAACGGAAATGTTGATTGGGAGGTAGTAACATGGTTTATCCTAGTCTAGTCTTAAACCCACTCACAGTATATTCTCAATTTTAGTTTGGAGTCTTTGGTGGTCTTGTTTGTCCCTGATTGGATTAATTGTTTTGAAAGGAAAATTTTATCAATTTTATGATAGTTTATTATTCTTTAATTTACTGTTGATTTAAATTAATTTTAAATGTTGGAAATAAAGTTTTACATTTTACTTAATTAATTAATTAGTTTGTTTGGTTAAGTAATTTGATCACTGAGATTAAATTGATTTAATTAAATAAATAAATTAATTGAATTAAAATTGCTTTAATTGTGTGAATAGATTTAAATTTAAAATTAATTGCTATGTGGGAAATGGTATTTTAATTGTTAAATAAATAAATAAAATAAAGAAAAGGGAAATTGCATTTTTAAAGTTTGAATTCTTTAAATCTAGAAATGCATTCAATTTTTGATAAGGAAGAAGTAAAAGATTGTCGTGAGGTTGTTGAAAGATATTTTTTTCTTCTCGACATGTGTGGCAGTGGAATTAATTGCTTCTTGTTGAGGATTTTCTAGGATTTTATTGGGGATTTGGGAAAAATAGAAGATTACTTCTTCACGGGAAATGAAAAGAAGAGGGTTCTATTAAAAATTGTTTTTGGGAAGAATTTGTGATTTCCTTTGTGAATTGTTGTATATTTCTAGAAGATCTCTAGTTGAATTTTTGGCATATTTTGGGATTTTGTGTTCGGGAAAGGCTTTGGAAGCTACAGGCAAAGCTACTCTTCATCAGCCAAGTTTTACAAGCTACAAAGAAAGAGGTATTTTTCTATTTAAATTAATTTGTCTCATTTTGAAAGATTGCCTGTTTAAGAGTTAGTTTTGTGCAAATTTGTTAAATTATGAATTTAGAAGTTTGCAGAGTAAACTATTGTGTTTTGTGACTTCTGTATTCTTCTTGGCAAATTAGCCTGTAGAGGATTTATTATTTCTTTGTTAAAAGCTTCCTGTAGGAAATAAGTTTGAGTAAAATTTGTGAAGGGAATCATTTGTTTGGGAAATGGCATTGAAACCTCAAGGAATAAATTATAACTTGTTGGGGAAAAAAAAATTGTGCATACTGCAGAAATTTCTCAATTTCCCCATTACAAACCCTGTAGAATTTTCTAAATTCCCCATAAGAAAACCCTATTGAATTTGTATATATATATATATATTATACATATATACATATATACATTCATATATAAATTAGATTGTAAAAGTTTTGTATTCAATACATGGATATTTCTTTTGAAGTCGCCGTACAGGCGAGATTTGGATTTGGGAAATTTATTTAAAAAAAATAGAATATAAATTATTGCCATATGTTTTTTTATTTTAAATAAATTAATTTTTTTTAGGAAATACATGTTAAAATCTGTGAGTGCCGAAGCGCTCTGGGCGGGGCTACCCGTGGCCGACCCTGCAGGGGGACGACAGTGAGGGCCGAGCCCAGCGCTACCCTCACATGTAGTGCTCGGCTTAGCCGCTCGCGGCCGAGACCTGTGGGGCGGGCTGCGAAGGCAACCCTACCCACAGTGCGACTTGCGCAAGGTTAGGGCATAAAGCCCTAACTTCTATTTTTCAAAAGCCATGCAAATTTAATTTATATATATTTTTAATTTAATATATTTAGCATTAATAATTATAATTTGTATAATTATTTTATGTTAAGAAAAATTTGGAAAAATATTTATGTTAATAATGGATTATTTAAAAATAGTTTATTGAATATTAGATATAAATATTTAATGATCAATTTATTATAACAAAGTTATTTGTGCTTAGATTAAACTGTTGTTCTCGAGTTTATATAGATTTCATTATAATATGTGGTTATGAAATTGAGCAGATTATAGATTTGTTTTTTTGTATTGAATGGAAGTTAACTTAAATCCTAGAAGATTAATTTTGTACTTCAAATTATTGCTTGACTGGATTTAGTAAATCCTAATGTAGATTCCCAATGTTTCGATTTGCTTTAAATTGTGTTTCTTTTATTGGGAAAATTGGGAATGTCTTAGATGAACAAGTCTTCCAGATTAGTTTGTATAGTAAGGGTGTTGTTATTGTTGAAATACAATCCTTGAGTTGACTAGGGTAGTGCACATGTTATAGTATGGTGTTTTGACACCTGGATTTATGAACAAAGATTTAATGACCATTGTGTGTCGTTTGATATTATATGTTGATTCTTAAAACACGCCTGATGCTAGTAAGGGAAACTTAGATTCCTTTAAGGTACATGTTTAGGGAGTGGCTCAGGTGAGGGTCGGCACACAAAGTGGTGTCGTGGTAACTTACAAAGAGTTAGTAAGTCGCTGAAACTAAACGACACATTATTAGTTGATTAAAATCTTTAATTAGTTTAATATGCCCCCACTTAAAAGACTCAAGAGCTAGTTTAGGCATGGAATGGAAAATCGCATATCTTGTTACTTTAAAGATATTCGACTAATAGTTTGCATGTGGGCCGGGTTTCGTAAGAGGTTACCAAAGTAACCCAAGCTGGGGGCTGGAACTCTAGGGAAGAAAGACCAGGGTAACCTATGCAACATTGTGATGACACTCCACCTAAAATAACAGTAAACTTGTGAGCTTAGTATGTTTGATTATCCTAAATCTGGAAGCAATGTAACCATCAGTTAAATATGTACTTATGTCTAGGGTTAGTAGATTGTGTCTAGGGAACCTTATTACTATCTCCTAGCACGGGGCTGGACCTACGGGTACCACATGGTTGGGTGGAACGTGCACCTTACTCTGTTGGGTCCCCAGTTTATGATCGTGGCAATGAGAGCTTCATGGATGGAGAGCTCGTATTTGGATATTTATGTACTTCTTTTATTGTATCATTGGAAATATTGTATTTGTAACATCCCTCAATTGTTATGAGGTGAACATTTGAAAGTATTATTTGATCTACCCTGTCCCCCGAAGAATGAGTATTGTAAATGTCATTTCAAAATGCAATGTAAGAATCTTATTTGTACTTTATACTCATCATGAATGGAATTCAAATGTTGTGCAAAGTTTACTTTTAAGTTTATGTTAATTAAATATATGCAATACTAAATACTAAAGTCGTCTATGGAATCTCAAGTAGTGTGACGTCGCGTAACTTAGAGAATGTATGCAACTAATAAAGTTAATATTAACACTTTAAAAAAAAATTATTACACTTACATAGACAAATGCAACATTCCTTAGGTTACAAGGGGGCATTACAATAGGCTATTTTAAAATGTATATGTATATATGTCTATATTTATATTTGTTTGAGTTTTGGTCTTGAAAAACAAATTATAGATCTGAAAATATATGTGTAACATATTTTGAAGTGTAAAAAAACTGATTGTAATTGTCATAATAATGACATATTAAAACTGATTTTCACTTTCACAAATCAATGTTTATGAATTAGACATATTACAGGTTATATATATATAATTATTTTTTTTAATAAAATTTAATATATAAATTTATATATATATATTAATGTTTCTTAATTGATATTATTTAAAATTATTAATATATATTATAAATTTTATAATACACATATATATAAATATATATATTTATTTATTTATTTATAAATAATTTATAATTTATAATTTATGATTTATGATTTATATAAATTTATATATTATATAATTTATTTGTGTATAGAATTTAGATATACAAAAGAGGAAACATTATTTTTTATTAGATATATATTTTAACTTTATGTTTTTTTTATATTTTTCTTTAAGATCATATTATAAACCCTTCACCTTTTTTTTTAGTTGTAGTTTTTAATTGTATTAAGATTGGAATAAATGAGGGCACTAACTTATCATGGAAAATTTTCAAACTACTTCTAATTCCATGTACACATTTATAAGTTATATTTCTTTTATCAAGTTTTCAATGAATTCACAAGAAAAATATGCATGATTATATTCTAAGATCATTAAGATTTTCTTGAAAATGATTTCTTTAAACAAGATATGTCTTTTATTTCTTTTTCTAAAATAAACAATTTACTCTTTTAAACAAAATTCTTTTGTAAACAATTTACTTACACATTTACAAATGTTCTTAAATATTTCACAAGAGCAGTGTACAATCATCCTTAATCATTCATCTCATATGACTTAAAAAGAAACCAACAAATGAATAGGAGAGAAAAATGTTAAGGCCAATGGGCTCTCCACCCAACCATAGGGTTGTGAGACAATCCACCCCTGAGTTTGGGGGTTATATAGCCACTTGAGTAGACACTTACACCTTTCATAACCACAACAAGATTTGAATAAAAAAATTACACATATTACACATATTTACATACATAGGCTCGCATAGTAAACACTTTCTATCACATTGGATATTCTATATGGAATTCACTTAGGGAGAATGGGGAATCTACCTAAAAAAGGGAAAACATAATTATCATAATAATCAATGTAAATATCCATATTATATCTCCACATTTCATAATACATCACCAACACAACCATCATCCACCCCCTTTTCCCTCCAACACAAAAATAAAATATAGGATACTCATATCCATACACATAATCATGGGTACTCGTACCCTAAAAAGAAGTATCCCTTAGAGGGAGCCACACACACTCAACCCCTCGCACATGGAGGACCAAAAACCTCTCTCAAGAGGTGGTCAACTTCCATACTAAACCAAAAAAGGAAAAAGAAAATAAAGAATTGAAATACATTTTCCCCAAATTGAAAATGCCAAAATCTCAATGAACAAAACATATCACAATCACTCACATTTATTCATCAAGAGAGGAAAAGGATCCTACCTCAAAATTGTACAATCCCACTAATGGATGAACTTTGTTGAAGAACTTCTCCACAAGACTTCTCCTTCATCTCTCTTTCCTTCTTCACACTCCTCCTCTTCCCAAAAGAACTCAATAAAATTACAAGATCTAAAAAGGAAAAATGGAAGAACTCCCTCCACACTATGAGAGGATTTATTAAGAAGAGGAAGAGATGGCTTCCCTCCTCCAACTAACCCAACCAAATAATTACTTTCAAAATTCACCACTTTTGAGAGTGGGAAATGTTGTCACTCAATATTGCGCCTTTGCTAAGTTGTGGAAGCTTAGCTTACTGGTGAAACATTGGATCTCTTTCAAGTTTGTGGGTCACCTATGACGGAAGAGAACATCCAAAGAGGGTTGGTTCCCTTGGAGCTATCACCAATAAGCTAAGTTTCCACAACTTAGAGAGGGTGAATATTGAGTGACAACAATTTTTTGCACGCCCGATGGGACTATTTGAACTATCTCAGTTCAAAATTAGTCCTTTTATTGTTGGTATTTGGTGTATATGCCAAGAATATCTGCCTTTGGAGGCAAAATATTCACACTTGGTGACTCCAGGATTTTACTGGTTTCAAGAAGATGAAAAGTGCTGGTATGTTATCAATTTTTGCAAAAAATCAGTCTTGATAATTCTTGTTTTATGATTGTTCAATGAGTTTCCAGCCGTATTAAATGCAAATTAATGTCTTCATTTCATGGAGATATGTTTCATCACCCTCCATTTCATGAAAAAACTACTTATACAACTTCCTATCAGCCATACCAAGTAGAATATGTTGTTGGTTTTGTTTCAAATAACCCACCAATAGCAGGTTATCAACATGATTATCATGCTTACCACCCACCCACCCCTGCTCAACCTTCTTGGCAGCCTTCCGATCAGTTTGAAGAAGTCATGGATAAGTTGAACCAACCTTGTTATCTCCCTAGCCAACCCCAAACAATTGACATGGGGATTAGTGATGTCAAAAACATATTGCTAGATTTCAATAAGAAAATGGATGATATCAAGAAACAACCGAGTATAACTTGCAATAGGAGGAGTTTGCCTACCAAGCTTACCAACACCAACAAGAGTTGGATTACCAAAGGAAGCAATATGAAGAGTATATTACAAGAGAGCTTGCTACAAAAGAGGAACAAATGAGGTTATTGCTTGAATCAATTCCTACAAAGGAAAATCTTCCCAAATATGAAATTCCAAGTTTTACAAGCTTTCACCTTTTGCAAGAACCTAGTATACTTCAAGAGCAGCCATCTCCACAACTTATGCCATCTCAAGATGATCAAAACGACTTCAATAATCAACTTTCTTGTCTCGATACCATTCGTCTTTGCAAAGATGGACCCATTGTGTATCAGAGTAGCTAGTTTAGTGACCAGAAAAAGGACGTATTTGTAGAGGAACAAGAGAGGTCTTTTGTTGTTGATATCCTTGCATATGAGGTAGATAAGGAAAAATCAAACTTGCTACAAGTAATTGATGAACATGATCAACTAGGACAACAAGTTGAAGAGCATGGTTTTTTGGGGAAATAGGTTGAAGGAGAAACAAAAGGTATTAATTGTGAAGTTTTAACTGATTTGCTTAATGAACTACCATTTTTTATTGAAGAAAAGGAGATTATTCCAATGCCTATATTAAAAAATCAGTTGGGACAACGAGACAATATGTAATGTCCCCTTCTCGGTAGCACTTCAGGAGATCACCTAGCCTTTTAATTCCCAAAGCTAATGACGAAGTGAAGGGAGTCATGTATTTAATTACTTAATTTATTGCCCAAGTTTCACTTAAATATTTAAAGGTGATATAAGTAATTAATTAAAACAATTTTGTAAGTGACTTAATGAAATTTTATTAAAGTGACTATTGGAAATATTTCATTAAAGAAACTATATAAAAAGTCACTTTATTTTTTGAGGGAGCATGATACAAAAGGGAGAAAAAAAGAATCATTCGACAATTTATGATTTGCACATCTTTCACATGAAGGACCTCTTTGAGTTTTCATACCTAAGGGGTCCAAACCCTTGGAAGCCAGTTTTGGGTATGCAACACTATCCCTAGCTGGAGGAACTGAAGATTTTGGAAAGGATACGTTTATTGCAAGATCTTGGCACAATGGTGAATGAAGAATATGGCAATATCATAGATTTTCGTGGCTACTTTGCATTGAAGTTTTGACTATTCTAGTGGGTCGATTTTGGAAGATTATTGTGTAAACTGAAGGAATTTTTCATTTGTAAACTCCTTTTGCTTTAGTTTTAGCAAGGAAACCAATTATAGTCGTGCCTTTTTGAAGAGACTGAGCAACTTAATGGAAGAACACAATTTACTGGTTAGGGCATCCTTTGTAGCTCTCACAAGCTAGGATGTGGTCAGTTGTGGGGTTTAGGAGTGGAATTTTGGAGTTCCTACACCAGACACATCTCTTTCTTGAAGATACGACTGTCCAAAAGCACTCTCAGTTTAGGAACAACTTCATTTTCTAGAGGCTTAGTCTGCTCAAATTAGAATCATGAGTTTCCAGGCATGATAAATGTATTCATTGCTGAGGATACCATTCATGGTGTAGCTGGAACAAACTTGTAAGTCTATATTTTGATCTAGGTTGTGTTCAAAGCATATTTTGTCCATGTTAGTGTCAAGAAATTACTTGTGATAAACTAAATGTATTGCAAATGAAAATCATATACTGCGTTCATGTGGAACCCCTTGAATCTCACACAAAAATTAGTGTTATATTTGTCTTGTAGTTGATGTTTATGAAACTCAGGCTATATGATGCATAGAAAAATGCCTTAAAATTTTGTTATAACATTCACTGTCAAATGCATATCATGTATTACATGGTCATTGATTTTTGGAGGATTGATATGGTCTTATTAGTGTGTATTATTGCCCTCTAATAGTCAATCTGAATGCATAAGGTCTGAGTGTAATTTATGGTTGTATTCACCTTCTAGCAGCTCTTATTTTTACCTAGAAAGGTCCACTTATAAGTCTGAAACACTATTACTAAGAATGCACTACTATTTCAGTCAATGGCTTTATGAGGAGTCACAGTTCTGAGACAACATGTTTATGTACATTGCTTTTAGTATACAACTCATTTGCACTAACATTGTATGTAATCAATTAAGACATGAAACAACAATAAAAAATGGATCCTTGCATATTCAAGAAGTAGTTTGCATGTAAAATGTCGGGAAAAATGTCAAACAACTCCAATTGAAAAATTTCAGGGTAGATTAGGTAAGGAACCATACAGTGGTATCAAAGCAAGCATTCCTGCCAACCTGTGTGTAGATTTGGGTTATGAATGAGGACATCCCAGATATCAACCCACTTGACATCCAATATAGAAGATTAAGAAGAGGGTTGGGACCATTTGAATTCATGGGGAATAGAGAAGAAATACCTAAGGGCAACACCCAACATATTTTGAATGACCTAGCTAGAGGTCAACATGAATTAGCACAAAAAATAGCACAACTTGTACAACAACTTGCTGGTGGTAGAAACCACAACAATGGAAATAATGGTAGTAATGGTTAGAATGTTCATAATGGTGGTCATGACAATAATGATACAACTCAGAGCAATGCTAGGGTAGCTAGCAGGGTGACACCAATGCCTCTTATGCCTCAATTCTTGGGGGAACATGTTGTTGCAACCCAGGGACAACAAGCTCAAGAAGAACATTTCACAGGATACTTAGGGAATACCAAACCCTAGGGGATGAATTTCATGTGGCAATGTTATTAGGAGATTTTTGCACCATCAAGTACAGGAATAGGCCAAGAAACAATAACAGAGGATATCAAAATCAAAAGTTGTAGAAAAAGGTTGGGAAAGTTGCAATCCCTTCCTTTGATGGGTCTGGAAAATGTACAACTAGAGCTTGAGTCCAAAAGTTGGACACTTATCTACAACTTAATCCTATGTTGGAGTCTGAAGCCATTAAGTATGCTACTCTACATTTGGATGGTGAAGCACATGAATGGTGGTACCATGGGCTTGTCACATTGGGACATGCTAATATCACATCCTATTTGGAGTTTACACAAAAATTGATAGATTTGATCAGAAGAATCCTAAACTTCATTTTAGGGAGTTAGCACAGCTTAAGCAGATTGGCTCAGTAGATGCTTATATTTCAGTGGTTGGCAGTCATGGTGACAGATATTTCAGAGCAATGGTTGGTTATGCTCTTCATTGAGGGTTTATCCAAACCCCTTCATGGTTGGATCAAGGCTTTCAAAACCGATTCCCTATAGGATGCGATCACAAGAGCTAGAGACATGGAGTTCTCCACACCTGACAACAAAACCCCTTCTAAACATTTCGGTCCTTAGAAGAACAATGGAAAGAAGTCTTTTCAAAAGAAGGGAAACAAGAAAAGTGATCTAGATGAGGAGTATCGCAAGGAATACAGAATTAAGGGAATTTGTTACCATTGCAAGGAACGTTGGGAGCTAGGTCACCATTGCCTAGGAAAAGGAAAGGCTCACCTTATTGAGGTTGTGTTTGAGGATGAGAGCAGTGATGATAAGCATTCTCAGGATAATGATGATAGCATTTCAGATGAGGAGCAGCCTCAAGGAAAGGGTAAGAGTGGTACCATTGCTACCTTAGCAGGCACTCCTAGATTCAACTCTTTTAGAGTTAGAGGAGTTCTACAGGGACATCACATAGTAGTGTTGATTGATAGTGGGGGCACCCACAACTTTATTGATGCATCCCTAGTTGAGAAACATACACTACCCATAGAGGACTTTGAAGGATTTAATGTGATGGTGACAGATGGATATAAATTGAGATGCACTCAGAGGGTCCCACAGTTGCCTATTACCTTGGGCAATTACATAGCCACATATGAATTCTATGTGGTGGATTTGGGTGACACTCATGCTATCCTTGGATTTCAGTGGTTACACTCATTAGGGAAGTATTCACAAAACTTTCAGACCATGGAACTTAAGTTCATGACAATAGAGGGGCAACGAGTAGTGCTTAGAGGCATGACTACTAGATCAATGAAGGTTGTGTCTGCTAGACACATGGAGAGAATTTTCTGACATGATGATATAGCTTGGGAAATAGAGTGTGTGATTACCACTAAGGAGGCTACAAATTCAAGGAATCCATATCACATTGACATTCAAGAGCTTCTTGGTAAACATGATAAGGTGTTTGGAGAGATACCTCCAGGGAGACCACCCGATCATGGATTTGAGCATACCATTGAGTTGGAGGAGGGGTCCAAGCCAATGATCACTACCCCCTATCGTCATCCTAAGAAATTCAAGGATGAGATTGAGAAAGCAATCAAAGAATTGCTTGAGATGGGACACATTAGATCGAGCTCCAGTCCATTCACTTTTTTTGTGGTCTTGGTGAAGAAGAAGGAAGGAACCATGCAAATGTGCATTGAATACCAGACTCTTAATAAGAAAACCATTAAGAATAGGTACCCTATACCCAGGATAGATGAGTTGTTGGATGAACTTCATGGGGTGGTGTATTTTTCAAAGATTGATCTTAGTTCAGGGTACCACCAAATAAGAGTCGGAGAGTAGGATATACATAAAACAATGTTTCTTTGTCACTATGGGCACTATGAATTCTTGGTCATGCCATTTGGTTTGACAAACGTGCCTGCCACATTTCAATCCTGCATGAATCATATATTCAATAAGCATTTGCATAAATTCTTGCTGGTGTTCTTTGATGACTTTCTCATTTACAACCAAA
>VDFB02198705.1:0-17326 GCA_007258455.2 Sequoia sempervirens | reverse complement strand
AAATTATACTAAGAGAAATATAAATACATCATGTTCCATAACACTCATCACGTCGATTACAATGCAACTTTCTCTTTTTTGTAGTAGCTACTATAGGATATGAGGACATATTAAATATAACATTGGTATTTGATAGGCCAAGAAGGATGAGTAATCTCACGCCTACAAGAGAGAAATAAAAATATACAAACAAGAACACAAAAATGAATAATCCAAACTATTGAATATTATGAACAATATCTATATATATAGTGAGAAGTGATTGGGTAACATATAAAGTTGACTGTTACACACTAATAGTGGTGGAAAGTGTGTTACTCCAAAATAGCAAGAGGATGTGCCATATACCTTGGAAGAATTTTACCAACTCTCTCAATCACCGCATAGCTGCATAGGATGACTTAATGCTAAGTGTAGAATTACATGCACAATTATTTAATAAGTAATAATAATGTTCTACACTAAAACCCCCCTTAAGCATAACTTAGGTGATCTTAGATAAATATGGGTTGTGACAACTAGGCCTAATGAGGTATCCATGTACAATGTAATATTTGATAAATTGGAGAAAGAATGAAAATCCTATGGGAAAAGAATTGCCTCCAAAAGAGAGAAAAAATGTGGAAATGTACTAGAAACAACATAGAAAGACACCCAAAGATGGTAGTCTTGAAATCCCTACAAGATAGGGCCCATATGTGCCTTGACAAAGAAAGCCAACACAAAATGTCACATGGTGAATGTTGTAGTAGGTTTCTTTACAAAAAATGATGCCTCTTCCTTTCAAAAGATATAAACCTTGAGCTATCAAATTGCTAAATTTCCACCCAAGTGGAATGCATGAAGGAATTAGGATGTATAGCTCTATAAGTTGCTCATGTTTCCCAATGTTGCTGATAAAATGAGTCACAATCAAATCAAGTGTCCAAAACGTAATTAAAATAAGTGACCTTTCAAAGTCATGTGAAAATTGATTAAGAGAAAGATTCAATGAAGTGATGTGTGGAATGCCAATACATAGCACGTGGATATACTCCAAATCCCATGAGAAGTCTTGCTACAAGGAATCTCTGAAAGCCCTTAGTGAAGCATCTCTAAACTCTATAGTAGTGCATGAACTACCATCAAATAGAAGCTTTATATTCTCAATACTATCATCAAGATCTAAGATGTCTCCCAATGATTTGGAAAATTGATATCAATATCCTACTACAAGGAATCACTAGAAGTTCTTAAGGAAATAACATGAAACTCTGAAGTAGAAACAAGTGATGGTGGAGGAGATGTTAGACTTGTTCTAAGAACATGAAGATTCAAGTGACCAATTTGAGCTTCTAATGAACTATCCACACTAGATGCAGGAGTGTGAATCTTAGAGAAGAAATTATCTAGATAAAAGTGTGATAAGGTGTAAAGATGAGGGAAATTATGAACCTCACCAATTTCAATAACCTCTCTACTTTGAAATTTGGAATAATCACCAAATTTGGTGTGAACTCAACAATATTCCTTTCCCCTCTATTTATAATATGATATATAGAAATAATATTATTGGATAATTCATAAATGAAAAGAACATTGAAATGAAACATATTTCACCTAGATGAGAGGGGCCAATAGTCGTGCAAGCTAACTTTGTGAGCATGTAGCAATTGCTTGGAATATTGTAGGACCTTCATTTTTTTGAAATGTGGACTAGCCTCTCATCTATATATAACTAAGGTTTGGAGGTGTTACTCATCATGCAACTTTTCACATCAACGCATCTATTGAGAAGTGTCCAAAATTTGAATTTTTAAAGATTCAATTGAAACTTAATCATGGTACCCCTAGTAGTTGAATAAAAAATATCATTTGTTGCTAGAATATCATATTTTTATTTAAAATAAAACTTATATGCAACCTAAATGGACCAAATACTTATTGGTAACCATAAATATTTATTATCTCTAGCTTATATATTCAACGCAAATGGACCAATAGTTGAGCACAAAAAACTAAATTTGTTATTATTAAAACAATGTACATAATTATTTAAAATATAACTTATATCAAACAAAAATGGACCAATAGTTGAACACTGAAACTTTTTGAAAATATTTCAAATTTAATGGGAATTATTGTGCTCACCTTTTAAATTTATGATAGGAAAAACTATTAATATGAAATACTCCAATGCTTGTACATTGCTACCCCAAAAGTTGTACACATGAGAACAATATTTTTTCACTATGATAAAAATACTCAGTGTTTAAATAAGTGTCTTATTTTATTAAATGAGCATTTTATTTTATAAATGACACACTTATAGTGGATAGTTATGGTATTTTATTTGAGACAAAAAAATATTTATTTCACTTTTTCATGAATGTATTTATGCTTTTTAATATAACATTGAGCAGGTTCTCATGTGTTCAAGTATGGGTCCATTTTGACAAACATTTGATTATTTTTCTATTCACATGTGGACTATTTATTTACAATATATAGTATAAATATGTGGTAAAACTGAGTATTATAAGCATAAGTGCAATAACAACAATTGGAACCTGCACAACTACTGGCCCCTCTCCCCTATATCAATAATTCTTTTCCCACAAAAAAATTATAATTATTGTTTTTTATTAGATAAGCAAGGTATTAGGAAGGGCCCTGATCCCTTTTACAAAGATAAAGATATAGCATTAAGACCAAAGAAACAACAAAATCATAGTGAGACAACAACCAACCAACAAGTAAAACAACAACATGCCAACCTAAAACAAATCAATACAAGCTAGAACCACCCCCCACCAAGCACAAAGTCAAGGTGGTTTAAAGAATTGATCCATGGATTTTTGCTTTATTGTAATAGAAGGATTCCTCTCCACAAATATTTTAACTTTTTTACAAGGAGGAGATACAAAGCCGTTAACCTGACCAGCCAAGCCCGAGGTGTCAACAAAGGAGACCATCATTAGAAATGATGGTTCATGATGAATATCTTGAGAAGGAGTGGTGTAATCTTCCACAACAATTTCCATCTTTTCCTTCATCGATAAGGACTGATTGCAAATATGAATTTCATTCTAAAGTTCTTGAGAGGGAGTGCAATGATCTTCCATTACAATTGCCATATTTTCCTTTTTCTTCCAAATGGAGTGTTATTTCTTATTCCTCAAGAAGAGAAAGGAGGCATGACCCACATTACCACAAGAATGATAGACAATCGATGATTCTTCATATTCAATCTATTGCTCCCACTTACCAAATTTTGAAGATAAGGTTATCTTAGTGGGAAAATAAGGTTTTTTTCCACTAACACACACAATCTAGTAGAAAACAAATGCTTCATGGATTGGGTGATATTATTAGTAGTGCAAAATTTACCAAAAGAATTAGCAATATACATAAAGATCTTTTCATTCTAAAATTCTAAAGGAAGCCCATGAAAATAGACCCAAATAGGGAACTTAGTAGTCTCTGCCATTGGGTTGAAACCCAAAAACCATTTTAGGAGACAAAGGCCATTCGAGTTGGAACCAAGGGCCTTAAAGAAGGACCCATGAATATTATTTCACATAGGAAAAGGAGAAGAGAAAGAAACCATTGATCATAGTAGTTACCTTAACCTACCCTTTTTTCTTCCAAACGTGAAGGACCAATCTTCCAACAACATCAATATTGGGACGATTGCCACAAAATCTCCCAACCAAAGAGTTCTTAATCCAATCCAAAGACTTAAAAAAATAGAGTCAGGAATATCATAATGATATTTTCCATCATTCATAGCACAAAAGGAACTTCCATCAGTATCCTCACAGTCAAAATTAGGTTGTGGGATAGACGTTCCATCCACCACCTTTGCACTAAGATCAACTAAGGTAGGAAAAACCTCAGGAGAGGGAGAAAGAGTAGCATAAATAGTACTCAAAATCCCAGTCCCACAAGCCATAACAGTAGAGGGAGGCTTATATACCAAAGGGGGAAAATGGGAAAAAATAGGAATGAAAACTTCAGAAGGTGAAGGAGAATTAATACCTTCCTCGACAAAAATAGGGCTAAGAAAACCCATCTCGAGACCAAGAAATAGAGGTTTCACCATAAAAATCGTAGTAGGTTTAACCTCAGAGCTCACAACCAAACTCCTTTGTTCCTCTCGACACACTTCAAGAAGAATATCAAGAAGAATCTCCTCCTTCTTTGTAGACCCATCAAAATCTCAAACATCAATGGGATCATCATGCTCAGAAGAGACCAACTCTTCCTCATCCTAGCCATTAGCCCAAAAGTAAACCTTAGAAAAGGTAGAGGTAGAAACATAAGGGGATACCACATCTAAGTCATCATTTTTAGCTTCACCCTCCTCATCCCCAATAGATGAGGATGAGTGGCCATAGACAAGGGAATGTGACGTGGAAGAGGAACTGTAATCTTTGCCATCCTCATCTTCATCTGCATCACAAACAACAGAAGGAGTTTTTTTTATTAGGAAATAGTTGCCCTTCCTTGTGCACCTCCTCGTAACCTTCCTTCCTACCCTTCCTCACCATAGTAGAGAGCCAACTTTCATTGAAAAATGAAGCAAGCTAAAATGCAATCAATAGAAAAAGAAATGAGAAAAGGCACAAGAGAAGAAAACAATAGCAAAAAGGGGGAAAGAGAGTGGAGAAAATCCTGCCAAGAGGAAACAAGGGAAGCAACAAAGAGAAGAAGCAGATGAGGGAAACCAAGAAGAAACAATAGGATGCAAGAGAACAAAAAAATCCATACGATGGAAACCAAGAAAAGACGAAAGAAATAAAGAGAATGGAAAAAATCTAGAGAAAATAATCCATAAATATTTTAATGTATTTTTCGGTTGTAATGGGAAGCTCTAGATTCAAGAATCCATCTCCTAACTCATAGAATATAGACTCAACAAAAATATTTGTCCTTATATTTCTCTTTTTCTTTTTTATGTCAAAGTATTTGGGGTTGATGAGTACTCTATGATAAATTCAAGGAACCCTATATTGTTCTTATCAAGAAGGTGTGTGTGGTGGCCAATCTATTTCTTCATACATTTATGCTCATCATGCTCAATTTTATTGTGATAAGTACACTTTTTCTCTCTTGTGTTTCCCTTAATTTTAAGAAGTTTTAGTGTGATTTTTGGAGGGTATAGTTTTTATCGTCCTTGGTTCCTTGTCCTTCTGATAATTTTATTTCTCCCCTCTGTTGTTTGAAGCCTATTAATTCCTATTTTCAACAAGGGCTTAAGGTTTATATAAGACTTCATGGCACCCATCTATATCAACTTGTCTTGCTCCCTAGTCAAGTATATAATAAATTCATCTAAATACAATATTTTCCATGTAGATATAAAAGCCATTTTGATGGAATAGAAGGTGGAGATAGAAAAAGAGTAATCAAGAATTAGTTGGAAAAGTATAGAAAGGATGAGTTGATCCTCCTTTTTTTATATTTCACATTCTTTTAGCCACAAACTTAATGATTTAAAATTAGTGAATTAATCCTCCAAAGTCTCAAAATTACTTGGACTTGAAATCTTATGAGTTCATTATCTAACTTGTGACTTCTTAGTTCATCTACCTTCCCAAAATTTATCTAAGGCCAATCAAAATTCATTAGGTATTTTCAAGTTTTCTCTGTGAAATAATAGTATAGGATATATAAATTGAGAAACAAAAACCCAAAGTGATAACATTTAACTAGACTATTTTTCTTTATTTTATCAGTCCTTGGTTCCTTGTCCTTCTGATAATTTTATTTCTCCCCTCTATTGTTTGAATCCTATTAATTCCTATTTTCAACAAGGGCTTAAGGTTTATATAAGACTTCATGGTACCCATCTATATCAACTTGTCTTGCTCCCTAGTCAAGTATATAATAAATTCATCTAAAGACAATATTTTCCATGTAGATATAAAAGCCATTTTGATGGAATAGAAGGTGGAGATAGAAAAAGAGTAATCAAGACTTAGTTTGAAAAGTATAGAAAGGATGAGTTGATCCTCCTTTTATATTCCACATTCTTTTAGCCACAAACTTAATGATTTAAAATTAGTGAATTAATCCTCCAAAGTATCAAAATTACTTGGACTTGAAATCTTATGAGTTCATTATCTAACTTGTGACTTCTTAGTTCATCTACCTTCCCAAAATTTATCTAAGGCCAATCAAACTTCATTAGGTATTTTCAAGTTTTCCGTGAAATAATAGTATAGATATATAAATTGGAGAAACAAAAACCCAAAGTATTGATAACATTTAACTAGACTATTTTTCTTTATTTTTAGCAAAATTAGGTTGTTTTTTCAAGTACCTATAGTTTTGATTAGTTTAAAGTCAAGAAGGGCCCATGCCCTTACAAAACAACCATAAAATGCCAAATAGGCAAGCTCATGAGACATGAGGCACCCAAAAAGAAAAAGAAAAGCAACTACACAAAGACCAAAAAAGAAGGAAACACAAAACCTAGGGGAAAACCAACTATGAGCTAGACTAGCTACTGGTCACCTAGTAGCTTGAGGCCATTAATGGCCTGCCATTCATTCACCAAAAATGCAATTTTTCTTTAAAGGATAGTGGATTCTTTTGCATGAGCTGGCCCTCACTGAGTATTGGTTGTAGTAGAAAAATCAACTTTCTTTCCCTTCTTCTTTGAATGGACAACTTCTTGACATTCCTCCCCAATCCTTTTTCCATGGCTATTGTGAAGCTCTTGTTGGAACACCTGAACGGTGACTATAGTTTTTTCACTATTTCCTTGCTGTAGTCAACAATTTCTTGCAAACACTTGAGGGTTTTATCTTGATTGCTACACATGGTAGCCACCTCCTCCTGTAGCTTCTCCCTTTCCTCCATAGTTCCCACCATAGGCCTGAGATCATCAACTTCATTTTCCCAATTGGCCCACTTATCAAAAGACTTGGAAAGGGAAGATAAAAGGGCCAAACAACCCTTGTCATCAAACTCACCCAACTAGGTATCCTTATTTTTAAGCATGCATTCTCTTCTAGATGTTGAATTTTGTCTTCAACTGTGATTAGTTGAGAGAGAAACCATTTCAAAATGTCATTATGAACATTCACAACCTCACTTAGGTCATTAATTTTAAGTTTCAAGGGGCATAAATGACACAAACAACAATATCCAATTGGGGATCTTGAGGGGCATTGTCTAGGTTAACACAAAAGGTATGGGAATCTAGAGGGATAGAAGGGTTAGTGGATAGGGGGACTTGGAGGCTTTAGAAAACTCTTCATGAATAGGGGAGCCATTGGGGCAACCTTTTGGGAGGGGTTCCAAAATTCATCATTAAAATTAAATCTAAAATAGATATTGTGTGGGGTCAAAAGATGAAACAATTTTTTTAAAACCTAGGGTGGGGACCTCAGAAGTAGGGAATTTACCTTTAGTTCTAGTAACCCTTTGATAATTTAAGGATGAAAATTCTGGGCCAGGGGTAGAGAGGGGATCTCAAAAGGTTTAACAAAATCCCTAACTATGAGTGTTTTTCTTAGAAGAGGCCAGAGATGGGGAAAGGGTCACCCTAAAATGAAATAATTTGTAAATCAACCCCTGGTGAATTGGTAAATTTTTCCCTTTATCATGAACGACCTTAATAGAGTATTTGAGGGAGGACATAATCTAGAAGCAAATTTCATTTTAACATTGTAACATAAGTGATTAAGCATGGGAAAGAGGTGGGCATGGAAGCACTTAAAACTACCTTCCAAAGTAACATAACACATTTGAACCTCTACCATTATGCTCCAGACACCCGAGAGGTCATCTCTGTTGAACCCATTTTACAGTCGATTGATCTTTTCCCCTTTCTTCAAAAATATATCCATCTCCTTTTGATAATGGACTTTAGGAATCCTAGGAAGACATGTCCCTTCCAAGGAGAGGCTTGTTACCTCTACAATAAACTCCATATTAATAGAGAAAGAGTAGTCCCCAAAAAAGTTACATTTTTTTTTTCCATAAACTAGAAAATTCCATGGAGATGTTAGGATTATGCCCCACCATTCCCTTAACATAATTCACCAACTTTCCCCATTGAAGTGTTAAAAAAAATAGGCCTCCTAGAATGCCATCTAGGATTAGTATGTGACTTTGGTGACATTCATTTAATTTAGGAACCTCAAAAGTATATACTACTACATGCCTTAAAGTAAAAACTAAAATAGTTATTTTCCCAATGTTAATTCTTAAAAGAAAGAGGTTGGAATTAAGTTTTAGATCAATGAGTAGATATTTTTAGATCAAGTAATTTCAACAACATTAAAGACACATAAAAAACAAGAAGAATAAGACAGAAGATAACGAACAAAAATTTACGTGGAGAAAACCCTTTTAGATAAAAAAATCCCACACTCCAAAACCACAAAGCCAATATATTATTTAGTAACAAAATAGTAACAATATATTCTTCAGACTCAAGGCCATTATAGGATACTTACATCTTGTTCCATCTTTGAATTTTTTTTGGCAGTATAACCCTTGTGAATAACACTCTCACATGACTCTAGAAAAAAATCCTATATTTATAGAGTAGACAATGCCTAGGATAGAATTTTCCTTAAACCCACATCCATGCACGAACATGAAACAAAAAAGGAACTACATGCAACAACATGTAATGTGCACATGCATAAAAGAACCTGTCAAAAATCTAGGCTTCCACATTCCAAGTTAACTCAACTCAGAGTAGAAAATGCATCCATACACAACTTCGCTTGCAAATAGCAACTTTCAACTTTTATTTTTCAAAGTGTGTGCCAACTTCCACAAAAATAGGAACATGCCATAGTTAACTCAACATGCCTTGAAAAATGTCACCTCCGTGCAACTTCAAGAAGTTTTTATAAACTCCTCTCTCTAAATGAGTTTCCAAGTGACAATGTCACTATGGCACACCTCCATGAAGTATGCACAAGCTAAAATTCTTCCATGAATCACCTAGGTGATAAATGACACTCCATTGAGCTCTACACCTCACATGTACAATATAACACTTCTTGAAAGGTCCCACAAAGTGCTATGACAACTATTATAGTTGGAAACTTAGGATATACCAATATTTGTACAAATATTTATCCCAAATTAATGCTAGGACTCAAATGTTGAGACACCTTAATCCCAACATTATCCCACTTGTTGAAGACCTACCAAGAGTCCATGGAACCAACATTCAATTTAACTGCCAAGATTTAACCAATGAAAGCACATCATCACAGCCATACATGCAATCACATGAATCTTGAATAATGCTCTCATGCTCCAAAAAAGACCCCTGCAACAACATCCAAGATGTCCACCATCTCAGGAAATGGTTCTTGCCATCCTCCAAATGAAAGGAACAATCCATGGCATATATGCACTAGTCTAAAGAACACAAGAATCAAATCCAATTAATAGAAAAGACTACATGATACTACCATAACTCTATCATTCTGACGATCTAAACAAAAGATCAACCAACTCCAAGCCCATAACCTAAACACAATATTGAAGTTGAAGAATCCTCCAGAGAACAAGATAAACCATCATCTAGAACAACAACTAAAATAGGTTACCCACATCTAACTAATGAACCCACGAGACTAGAAATAACACCCAAAACAAAAGATAATCCATCCAATCTACCATACCTTAAAAGGTACCCTCAACATTAGAAAACTCATGCCAATGAAATATCCAACCCATCAACTACAATCTCAAGCTCCCTGTGCCAAACAATCAACGAAGATAGACACATATAGGAACTCCCACTGCATGGGTAATGTCTAGTCTAAAAATACATCAAGGCACATTGATTCTACCAATAGCACCACATAGAGGATGTATCCATGAAGTATCAAGAACCATCCATAATGACATACACAACCTGCAACCAAACCACTGTAATTACATCTCTCACCAAAATTCTCCACAACTCTCCCATGTTCTCCATATTTGACAAAGGAAAAAGATAAAGGAACCTCCATGTCATCATCCAAAACCAAGTGACAACACATGACCACAAACCAATGATCACCATTGCTCCACACATGATCTCAACTCCAACAACATGTGAATCCAAACATCTAGAAATAAAACCAAGACCGAAGATAAACTCTTCACATCATACACAAGTAGAATGTCCTTTCACATACACCTCTAAATACTTAATTGTTTCAAGTATGATCTCCTCCACAACCCCAAAAGAAAAGCCTCAACAAAACCCATCTTGTTTAATCTTAAAGATCAAACAAAACATATAAATCATGTAATAAAATGGAAGTAAGATTCTCAAGAGAAGAACAAACTAGTCCATTTCCCATATTAGGAAATCAACCCACTACCATCTCCTAAACTCCTTATAAATGAAATCACAATTTCATCTCATATGCTCAAGGAGATAACCATGCTAAACATCTCTCATAATGAATCCTCTAGAACCATCCGACCATAACTCAAGATCCATATCCATAAAAGATAAGCATAAAACCTAAGAGGAACAAATGGTTATGCCTCTCAAGTGACAAATTGTCAAATAGAACAAGAGTGGGGAATGTGAATTCTCCTCCAAGATATCTAAGTCCTCATGACTCATCCAAGAGCAATCTCCTCACAGGTCTATCATGAAGCCATGTCCATGTTTAAGTGAAAAGATTGCTTGAAATTCTTGCTGAGATCTCATCAAGAGTACTGATCTGAACATATTCTCTTATCTCAAGAGAAATATAGCCTCACCCATGTCTCCATGCATCCATGAGCACTAGCAATCGATCAAATCATGCTAAGATCCAAATGCAAACACTATACTCTCAAGAACATTGATGTACTCAAAATACAAAGAACTCTCTAGATCATTATCAAGTTCCAACTGTAGTCAAGAACCTATCATAACATCATGATCTAAATAGTATCGTACCAACACTCTAATGTTTAACCTAGAATCCATCACGACACAACACTAGAACCAATCCTCTCAGTAGAGGATCACCATCTCCTCCAAGGAGATCACATGCTCCAAGTGAAAAAACCATGGTCTCAAGGGAAATGTATTATGCCAAATCTCTAATATTCCACCAAGAGTATACCATGACATACCAACAATATACTCTATTCTAGCATCACCTGTCTGAGCATTACCAACACCCAACCAAAGTGTTATATTGGTGGTTTCCGTTGTACCAGAGGATCAACCTATTAATTCCTGATACAAATTCTAGATTTATACAAGATCCATAGGAGGCAGTTAAGCCATGTCACAAACCAAAGTGCCACACTGCACCAAGGAGTCTAAGGGACACACCATCTTACAACAATTCCCCCCAACACAAGCGAGGGGTTCAAATCTATGGCCTCGGCTCTGATACCAATTGTTACATTGGTGGTTGCCATTGCACCAAAAGATCAGCCTATTAATGCCTAATACAACCGCTAGATTTATACAAGATCCACAAGAGGTGGTTAAGCCATGTCATGAACTCAAGTGCTGTGTTGTACCAAGGATACCAAGGGACACACCATCTTTTCAACATAAAGACTCCAAGTGTCCTCCATGAATTAAAGATGTCACACATCTTCAATCTCATGAAGATGTCCATCTCCTAATAGTGTACATGAAAATGTGAAAGAACCCTTTCACATCAATAATATCTAAGAGTTCCTCCTAGTAACATCAACAATACTAAAGAAGATCATCCATCACTAAGTGATGAATCCACAATCACTGCTAAAGCTCCTATTGACCAATGATATTGAGCTCTCTAATCATCATGACTTATCCATATCCTAATCTAAATATCCTATAGGTCCACACACCCACATGTCTATCTGACAATAATATCAAGTGGCACCAAGATATCCAAAGCAAGGAAATAAACCATCACTATCACAATAACTCACACAAAATAGTGCATCTAAGCTATCCATGACATCATGATAAAAAATGCTACAGGTCCCCACAACTGACTATCTAGGTACTCAACACCATCCTCTAATCCCAATGTAGGGTGTGTACAAGAAGTTGAGTCCACTTTTTGGCCAAAAAGTGGAAGTGTTTTCTCTTATTTTCAGAATTTGTCACATTTGACCTTAAAATTTGAAGCACTTAGAGATGGAATCTTAAAAAGGAGCCACTAATCATAAAATGTAGTACTTAGAGTCTAGTTTCCAAATATGTAATTTATTTCAATACCTAGATGGTACAAATTGAGTTTCAATAGCCATTTCTAAAAACCATTATTTAAAAGTCACCTTTTTTTACCATACCATGCATGTGTACAACATCCATATTTTGACCTAAACTATCCTATTTTTCTAAATCCGTTTGGGAAAATATTTGTGACTCATTGAAGCATGTTTTTGATATTTTTGTAATTTTTTATTGAATATATTTTTTTTGATAAATTTTTATTAGCCATATTTGTCATTTTGAAAAATTATCGTGTATGACACACATAAGATGACCTAAAATTATAATTTTTTGATTTTTTTTCTAAAATTGAAAAGAATTGTCTGAAGTACGTTTTGGTGCAATTTGTTTTACAAAAAAATATTTTAATAAAAAATTATTAAAATACTAGAAAAAGCCCTGACAATTTAAGTTTATGGACTAGTTTCATTAGAAATTAATTGAAAAATAGAAAATCCTCAAAGTACTACATATTTGAATCAGACAACCCATCTATAATGGGTTTTAATTGCATTTTTGGCAAAATAGGGTTCTCAAAACATATGTCCAAAGTCACTATTTTCTATGATTACCAATACCACGACCTCTCTGCGTCAGGGTCAAACCAGTCGTGAAAAGCTTAGGTTCGGTCCCTAAGCTACTTTGAACCAAAACAAGCCAAAACCGCTTTCGTACCGGTATTTCCTCTTAGGAAAAACGGGATCCTGGCCATTAAAACAATTTTATGTGGTTCGCACGAATGGGATTAGGATCCGCTTTGTATCGCTTTGAAAATAGCTGTGCATCGGAAACTTTCCATTTTTGAAAAGTTTTCAAAATGGGATCCATTTTTGAAATTTTGTTTTTGATAAATTCTTTTCGTAATGTGATCAAACCTGATCTCATTTTTAATGGGCTTGGATCCTAAAGCCAAACGGATCCCTTGCTTTTAAACGTGGGAAATTCGCTTTTTAAAAATCAGATCCCATTTTAAGATACCTCATTTTTATGTATATAAAAATCTACCGCCAGGACTCATCTTATTGCATTTACCTTGCAACACATACCGATATACACATGACCACATAGAAGGTCAACTAATGGATTCTACATCAACTCTGACTCAATCTCATGGATATAGATAGTTCACATCCAAGTTATCTCATTATAGCCAATGGGTAGCTAATCCAAAAAATGCATAACTCGAAGATCCCAAACATTGAACATGTAAACCAATCATCATATTAGTAACATACAAAACTAGGATATCAAAGAAGATATCATGTAGCTTTTAACAAATCAAACACGAGATCACCAATAGATCCAATTTTCCAAACAAAACTACAATTGAGCAACACAACTTTAGGAACCCTCCAAGCATTCACCACAAAAATATTGAGTGAATTATCACATACCAACATCTCCATATAGAGAAGATTTGATATCTTCTCAAAATATGCATGAAGCATGCATGTAGAGTTTTTTTTGTGAATCCATCTTTTACATCCAAAGCTCATCCAAAACCATGACCCATGGGGCTGAAGTTATCCTCAGATATAATAAACTAAAAGTTTTGGTTTAACCATAAACTTTAAAACCACCGGCTTTCCAAATGCCGTTCACGAATGCAGTCAAAAGAACGTAAAGTCGAAACGAAGGTGAGCAGACCCAAAAATGTTTGGATTTCAACAGTGAATATGTAAGGAATTGTATATTTTTTAACAAAATTCCATAAAGCCCTTATATCCAAGGAACACATTGCTTTTGAAAAATTTCCAAAATGGAACAAATTTTTCGCATCGGGATAAATGGGATCTCATTTAATGGCTCATTGGGATCCCTCGGCCAAACGGGATCAAATGGGATCTCGCTTTTGCCTTAGGGCTCGGGATCCCTGCCAAACAAAAGATCCCTCGGGCGCAGCTAATTTCTATTTTGCCTAAGGCAAAAACTTCCACATTTCATGGACTCATCTTATTGCATTTACCTTGCAACACATACCGATATACACATGACCACATAGAAGGTCAACTAAAAGATTCTACATCAACTTTGACTCAATCTCATGGATATAGATAGTTCACATCCAAGTTATCTCATTATAGCCAATGGGTAGCTAATCCAAAAAATGCATAACTCGAAGATCCCAAACATTGAACATGTAAACCAATCATCATATTACTAACATAAAAAACTAGGATATCAAAGAAGATATCATATAGCTTTTCACGAATCAAACACCAGATCACCAATAGATCCGATTTTCCAAACAAAACCACAACTGAGCAACATAGTTAGGAACCCTCCAAGCATTCACCACAAAAATATTGAGTGAATTATCACATACCAACATCTCCATATAGAGAAGATTTTATATCTCCTCAAACTATGCATGAAGCATGCATGTAGAGTTGTAACTATCTTACATCCAAAGTCATCCAAAAACCATGATCCATAAAATAGTTATCCGTAGATATACAAAACTAAAAGTTTGGTTTAACCATGTAAACTTTGCAAAACCACTGTGTTTTCCAACACACATGTAAATCCACAACTACTTATCATTTGGAAGACCCAGAGATCAGAGAGAAACTATAACAATTAATCCAAAATAATGGATTATCATGAATATGCATAATCGTATATTTTTAATGAAAAGTCCATAAAGCCCTTAGATCCAAGGAACACGAATCATTTTGAAAAATTTCCAAAAATGGAAAATTTTCAGAACGGGATCAAACGGGATCTTCTTTTTTAAATTTAGGCTTGGAATCCCGAAGCTAAACGAGATCCCTTTTAAAAAAAAATGGGAATCCGCTTTTTAAAAATGGGATCCCGTTTTTTGCAAGCCGATTTCATTTTTTTTCCTAAGGCAGAAACTTCCACGTTTCGTGGACTCATCTTATTGCATTTACCTTGCAACACATACCGATATACACATGACCACATAGAAGTTCAACTAATGGATTCTACATCAACTCTGACTCAATCTCATGGATATAGATAGTTCACATCCAAGTTATCTCATTATAGCCAATGGGTAGCTAATCCAAAAAATGCATAACTCGAAGATCCCAAACATTGAACATGTAAACCAATCATCATATTAGTAACATACAAAACTAGGATATCAAAGAAGATATCATGTAGCTTTTCATGAATCAAACACTAGATCACCAATATATTTGATTTTCCAAACAAAACCACAACTGAGCAACATAGTTAGGAACCCTCCAAGCATTCACCACAAAAATATTGAGCGAATTATCACATACCAACATCTCCATATAGAGAAGATTTGATATCTCCTCAAACTATGCATGAAGCATGCATGTAGAGTTGTAACTATCTTACATCCAAAGTCATCCAAAAACCATGACCCATAAAATAGTTATCCGTAGATATACAAAACTAAAAGTTTTGTTTAACCATGTAAACTTTGCAAAACCACCGTGTTTTCCAACACATGTAAATCCACAACTACTTATCATTTGGAAGACCCAGAGGTCAGAGAGAAACTATAATAGTTAATCCAAAATAATGGATTATCATGAATATGCATAATCGTATATTTTTAACAAAAAGTCCATAAAGCCCTTAGATCCAAGGAACACGAATCCAATCCATGCAAGTACAAAACATCCATTAGGAAAGTAGTGGTTCAAGAAATCTAGGCTCATTTGTAGGCCAACTCCAACACCATCATGCACATACACCCGAGAGAGAGAGGCTATTCTAGAAGCTTCTAGATCATCCAATGATCAACTCCATATACTACATACATTCAAGGATTATAAAACAGTGCTTTCCAACACTAGGAGCTAAAACAAGCACCTAGTACAAGCACAATACACCACGATCAAAACAACACAAGTATCTCCATATCACCACGGGGGCCATCTCAATCACCCAATATGAATACTCTACTATAAAATCAACCATAAAGTGTAACCACACCCCATGCATCAGAGTTATTCAGAGATCTAACTAGCAACTCCAGATCAACATCATTTCAATGTGATCAACTCCACCTCTTTCTATCTTAACCATCCTTCTTTGTGCATGCTACTTCTAGAAACTAAAACAACTTTATATCTTTCAATCTCCAAAGGATTAACAATCAACCCATTCCTTCAACTCAAACTCTCTCAAGCCTCCAAGGCTAAGGAATCACTAGAAGAAATACCCAAAACTCTAAACACCACATGCATCACCATGCAAGCCCATGCAAGTACATGCAACACACATGCAAGTACATACAATTTACATACATGCACATGAAAATATGGAACTAGCTCAGATACCAATTTATTGGTAAAAATGAGCATCCCATAATGCCATCTAGGATTAGTATGTGCCTTTGATAATATTCATTTAATTTAGGAACCTCAAAAGCATATAATACTATGCCTTAAATCAGAAAATGATATAGTTATTTTCCCACTATTTTAATTAAGTTTCAAATCTTTGTATATCAATGAGAAGATCTTTTCAGATCAAGTAGTTTCAAGAGCATTACAGACACACATAAAAAAGAAGAATAAGACATAAGCGAAAGAACTCACATATTTATGTGGGAAAACCCTTTCGAGTACAAAACCGGGTATGTGTAGGATCATGATCGGCCAAAAAGTGGCAATATTATGGGTAAGGACATGCCCACCCATAATTGTTGAAATGGTGTACAGGTTTTAGAGGAGATTCTCAAATTGCTTGCCTTTGAATCTAATAATTAATTATATTATTCATTTTCTCTATTCTCAAATTATGACTAAAGTCCCAATTGATAGGTCGCATTGAAAACATCTATAGCTTTCAACGATATCACATTTTGAATCCAAAATATGTGTCACATTTCTATGCTTCTTGCATATACTATAGGATTAAAATGAAAAAATCGGACCAAGTTAAGGTATGGTCGCATTCACAAGTTTTTATATTTTTAAAAGTTGTAATAAAAAATTCATAATTAATTATTTACTTGGAAAAATTACAAACAAATATGCATCACATCGTGGCATGATTCCTCTACTTATATCTAAAATCTTATAAAAATATATTATTATTTTATTGTGGCTAGGGTGGTTTGATAGACACCTAATTCTTATTTTTTCCCTGAAATTTAAGTACCGCTGCATTGAAATTCTAAATTTTCACCAAATAGATTTT
>VDFB02198703.1:0-26034 GCA_007258455.2 Sequoia sempervirens | reverse complement strand
CTTTACCTTGGATAATATTTAAATTTCCATGTTTTATTTAGAATTGAGAGTAACTAGAAAATTTTATATTTCTACGTGCAATGGGGATAAACACCTTTTGTAAGTCATGCATAGTAAATTAGGCATGTATTTTTCATGAGATTTAATGCTTAGAAGGATTAAATAGTGAGATTTATTGCAGATGTTTTCAACAGTGACTCAATAGAAGACGCTTGTCAAGGTTATGTTGGACATTACAACTTCAATCATTTTTTGAAACTCTTTTAAATTATCCCTACTATACCATTTGTGAGTGGTCTCAACATATATTTATAATTCGAACTATAAAATGCATACACACACTTTACACAATTGGTTATGCATGTAGACGTGCATTGACCATATAAATATGAACATATAGGTACTCGTGTATAGAAACAATGTATACAAATATAATTATATACCCACAAATGTATGCACATAAAAAGAATCTAAGTGTGTTTTAGATTGCACTTTAGTGATCGAGGAAACGTATGGAACTTGAGTTTGTAGTGAAACTATGAAAGATGGATAGTAATGGAAACATCGTTACATTATGCATTCAAACTATAATTGTATATAAACAAACTCAAAAAGTGGAGGTATATAATATTTGCAAATCATAATACCAATTACCTAGCCATGAATCTTTGTTCCTCTTTTCTTTTGCTTGCTTTTCCTGCTTCATTTATCTTCTCTTCGAGATACACAAAATGTTCCTTTGTGATGCCTTTGCTTCATTTCTTCCCCATTGCACCATCTTTCTCTCATGTTTTCCTTCTTGCGCTCCACACCATAGAGAAATCTGATGACAACTCATGTTTGCCTTCCCCCCCACGCCATAATTTTCCTTCCTCTTCTAGTCGATTTCTCCTTCCCTCTCTTCACGTCCCTCTATCCTCTATTCTTCCCCTTAATTCCTCTCTCTTTGCATTTGGTCTAAGTGCGTATTTTGTAACATGTAGAAGCTCTCATAGTGGCGTAGTTGGGGATGTTGTGGGAAATGACCAACCAATTGTTTTTGTTTGAAATTATCTAAAGCATTTTCAATGAATCCATTTTGTGCATATCCTACATTCTTTGTATTCCATGAGATCACATTTTCTATAGAGCTTTCATCCAACTTGGACGTGCCTTCTCTCTACTCCTATTTGTGCATGTATTTTCCCCTAAAAAACACCATCGAACTCCCCCCCCCAATGAAGTTCACATATTTTTTTTTTATCAATGTTTGCTGCTCTTATCTAGGGAAAAATTCTACCTTAAGCCACCTAAATATGCACCTTTATGGAGGTTGTGAATCCAAACTTTCCTTTGTGTCCTACCTCGCATTGTTTTCTCCCAAAAGAAAGGCTTGTATTTGTAGAATGAGGGCAACCCGGGGGTTTAAAGACTACTAGACACCTCTATTTCAATACAAATCACACAATTCTACCGGTCCATGGGGTGCCATACTTATTAATGGTACAAACACTTGTTTTGTTTCATCCATGCCATGCTTATTAATGGCATGACCTTCTTAATCAAGCATGTGCCTTCCTCTCATCCTTTCACAATTAATGCCCACATGATAGGACCATAATGTATCCCATATGCCTTATTAATTTGAATGTATTGACTGCATGCTTTTCTTTATTTTTCTATTGTTTCTTTAATTTATTGTATTCTCTCTAATTTTCTCCTTGAACACATCTCATAGGGATGTGACAATTTCTTGGGTCACATTTGATGACCTATTATTATTTTTTATTATTTGTTAGCATATTGATTATAAAGCAATTGAAAATTATTTCTAAAGATATTTTAAAATAACATACAATAATTCTTTGAATATGAATTAATTATTGAAGTAGATATGAATATGTAATGTCTCTTGTAAGTTTTATTTGCACAAATATTTGTAGATAGCTCTTTACATTAAATCCCTATGCATATTTCTCTCCTTTTTAAGTTATAATTATGTTTCCTAATCAGATAGGTAATTGTCTTAAGTGGTTGAATGATGAAATAATTTATTAAATCACATTCTCTATGTTCCCTATTAGGTAGGTTTAGTATACTCTAAAGCACTAGCATCTTGGATACTTTAGTGATATTAATTTTGGTTCCATAATTTGAGATCTTGTGTCAAGATATCAATATAAAGCTATGTTTTTATGGATTCTCATGTTGCACATGCTATATTAAAGTTTAAGGGATTTAAGTCAAGGAATACAAATTTACTTTCATTCTTGGTTGCATATGTAACTTATTGATGTCGTCTTATTAAATTTTTATAGATATTTAATATCAACACATGATACTTTTAATACTAAGTTTAGATCTAATATATGCATTGAGACTTATTTAGACATGTACAAGGACATTGATACATATTCATAGAGTCTTCTCATTATTTTTATTGTATAGTTTTAAATTAAACATATCAAGAAGATAAAACAAAACAATACTACATATTGCAACATCTTAGTAAAGTAAAATTATAATAATAGATTATAATTGTGGCCATTTGTATCATAAAATCACTTCATAATATATATGTAATATTTTCCAACAAATTTTGTTTTCTCCTATTTAACAATACTGTATATACTAAAATTAAAATTATAATTAAGATTTAAATATAATAGAATATAAAGTTCTTGAATTTAATGTTACCCAATTTTATTTTTTATATTTTTATTTTAAAATAGTAATTTGTAAATTCAACAGGTTCCTAGAACAGTAAAAACAGAGCATTTGAAAAATAGCCATATATAACAATTCAAGCATTATATACCTATCACAGCATGTCAATGGCTTCTGCCAACTGACTATTGAATCTAAAGTTCTTCGCTTTAATATTATAGCCCACAACCATTTTTTTTCACATTTTCATAATTGAAAATGGTATCAACTAATAAAACTTATTAAAAAAATAATTGAAGGAAATTCTATGGATTTGTTTTTTAAATAGTTTAGATTCTGATCTTTTCACATAAAGTTATTAGAAAAGAAAACCATAAGATGCTCTGAAACTTACTCTTGGATCCTTTTTCAATCTAGAAACTATTTTCAATATGATAAAATTAATTTTAAAAATTAAAATGGAAACAAAAAATAGGAGCCGCAATATTATGGAAACAACTCTACTGCTAGTCAACTTAAAGATTTGATTTTTCCACAAAAAACTTCATGGAAATGACGCTACCATCAACTGAGGTTTAACGGTGAGTTCAGACGAAGCAAACATAGCGTAGTGCAGTTATGTATGGTTATGATGTATGAAATAGCCTCTTCCCTAATAGATGTTAAAAAAAAACACCTATAAAAAGGCCAAAGCATCGAACGTGCTAAAAATAAACTATAGATTTAAAGCAAAACACTTCTTGTTGATCATGCATTCGTTGATTATGCTTTCTTCCTTCAAACCGCATTGTAGAAAGTTGAATCTGCATGCCCAAACTAGCCCATCGTCTTTAACTACATAGAATCTTCGCCATATAATAAACTGCTACGTGTTGAGAATTGTCTCAACCTTGCAAATTTTTTCCAGAAAATTCTAGAATTTGTTTGTAGTAGTTCTCCACATGTTTATGTGATGGAAAAAAGTGTATGAGTTGTTAAAAATGTGTCTTGTCCCTAGTAGAATATAGGAGGGGCATTTTTAGAGTATAAACAACTCATTGTATGACTTTTATGGGGGTCTAAACTAGAGGACAAAATTATGGACGAAAATGCTATTTTAACTTGGTTATTTTCCCATCTTGGAGTTACAAATGACAAGTGGGTAACATGTGGCATGGTTTTTTTCCCATGGTTTTGGCCCATGGTTTTGTAAACCACAAATGGTTTCCAGGTTGTAAATCACTATAAAAGGAGGTCTTGGGGAGGTGTTTGTATCATCGAGTTCAGTTTGCAAGGCTGGGTGCTAGGAGTCTCTCTAAGTCCCGAGTTTGAGTTGTGGTAATGAGCTCCTGGCAGAACTTGTATTCTGAAATTGTGTGTAATCTTCTTGATTTGATAATACATTATAGTTTGGAGGGTGGGGTTTTTCTTCACGAAGGGTTTCCCATGGTAATTATTGTGTTATGTGTTTATTGTGATATTTCATTTATGCATGTTTATTTTTCCATTGAAATCTCTGTAATAGTTAGTTGAATTTGCATAATCATCCTCTCAAGATTAGCGTAGGAAGTGATTCCGTGCACCTTTGCTTCCTTACAAGTGGTATCAGAGCCTGGCTAGTTTTGGTTCTATTTGTTGGGTATAGGGTTTTTTGAGCTAATCGAGGTTTGAGTGGGAGCTTGTGCAGAGGTTTTCATTTCTGTATTGCAGGATTGCAAAGATGGCAAGCACATCGGGGAGAATTGATGTAGAGAATTTTTCTGGCACAAACTTTGAAATGTGGAAGCTAAAGATGGAAGATCTATTAATTGATCGAGATCTATGGGATGCATTGGATGAGAATACACTGAGGCCTGCAGATCCAACTCTAGCTGCATAATATGATGTGACTGATAGAAAAGCTAAAGGTCTCATCAGATTGTGTTTTGCAGATTCAATTCTAATTAATGTCCATGAAGAATCTACTACAAAGAAGCTTTGGAAGAAGCTATGTGAGATCTACCAAGCAAAATCACTTGTGAATAAGATTTTCTTGAGGAAGAAGTTGTATTCCTTGAGAATGGAAGAAGGTGGACAAATTTCTGAGCATCTTGAAACATTCAATATGTTGGTGACTCAGTTGACCTCAGTTGGGGTTAAGATGGATGAAGAAGAAAGGTGCCAAACTTTGTTGTGTTCATTGCCAGACTCATGGGATAGCCTTGTCATGGCCATAGGGAGCACTTCAGTTGTCTTGAAGATGGAGGACATTGTTGGTTCTCTACTTTCTGAGGAGATGAGAAGGAAGGTCTCTCTGAATGCCAAAGATGCTTTGAGTGTTTGAGGAAGACCAAAAGAAAGAGGCAAGAATGAAAAGCAGCATGGCCGTTCTAAGTCCAAGAATAAGGGGAGATCAAAATCTCCTGGTAAGTCCAAGGCAATCTGCTGGAATTGTGGCAAACCTAGACACTTTCGAAAGGACTACAAAGAGGAGAAGAAGAAGAAGAAGAAGAAGAAGAAGAAGAAGAAGAAGAAGCAAGATTATGATTCTGAGTCCGAGAAGGAAGATGGAGATGCTTTCATTGCAGCCTTGGCCACTCATGCAGATGACAATGCATGGTTGATAGACTCAGGTGCATCTTTCCACATGACTCCTAATAGAAACTGGTTTAGTAAGTATGAAAAGTTTGATGGTGGTAAGGTGTATTTGGGTGATAACTCTATTCTTGATATTGTTGGTCGTGGAAGTATTCGTGTAAAATTTTCTGATGGTAGAATTAGAAGATTTGATGGTGTCTTGCATATCCCGTGACTAGCAAGAAATTTGTTATCTGTTAGCAAACTAATAGATGCAGGTGTGCTTGTACAGTTTTTTGAAGCAGGTGTGAAAATGGTGAGAGGTGCTATGGTAATAGCAAGAGGAAGCAGATTGGGTACATTGTACTAGCTTGATGCATGCACGGTTGAGTGCAATAGTACTTTTGATAAGATTGTGAAAAGGACTACTTTGTTGGAGAAGGAGAGGGTTTCTCTTTCAACAGATGGTCGTGGTTTTTGGGTACCCAAGGGTGCTCTATCTACCGAATCAAAGTTTCCTGCAGAGAAGACCATGTTATGGCACCAAAGACTCAGCCACATAGGTGAGAAGGGTCTATGGATCTTGAAAAATAAAAACCTTGTTGATGGGTTGAATGACTGCAATCTTGAGTTCGATTTTTGTGAGCATTGTATCTATGGTAAACAAAATCGTATTCAGTTTTACTCGAGTTCTCATAAGTCTTCATGTATTTTGGATCTTATCCATTTAGATGTATTTGGTCCAGTTGATGTTTCTTCTATTGGTAGATCAATTTATTATGTTTCTTTCATTGATGATTTCAGTAGAAGAACATGGGTTTATTTCCTTAGAAGTAAAGCTGAAGTTTTCAGTCATTTCAAAGAATTTAAAGCAATGGTTGAGTTGCAGACTGGAAAGAAGATAAAGTGTTTGAGAACTGATAATGGTGGTGAATATTGCTCTAATGATTTTGACACATTTTGTAAAGATTGTGGTATTAAAAGAGAGAAGATGACTCTATATTCTCCATAGTAGAATGGAGTTGCAGAAAGAATGAACAGGACCTTGATGGAGAAGGCTAGGAGTATGCTGAGTGGAGCTGGACTGGAACAAAAGTTTTGAGCTGAAGCTGTAGCCACTGCTTGCTACCTGATATACAAGTCTCCTACATCAGCTCTTGTTGATAAGACACCAATGGAAGCATGGTCGAGCCACAAGCCTTCACTTAGACATCTAAGAGTGTTTGGTTGCGAGGCATATGCTCATGTGCTAAAGGAGAAGCGAACAAAATTGGACAACAAAGTTGTCAAATGTATCTTCATCGGATATAGTTATGGTGTGAAAGGATACAAGCTTTGGGATCCTGTTGCACAAAAGGTATTTTATTCCAGAAGTGTTATTTTTAGAGAAGCTAAGCCTTCTTCTATTATAGTGCAACCAGAACAGATGGAAGAAAAGAAAGATGTGATTCAACTACTTGCTACACCCGAGAAAGTTGAATAGAGGCCCTTAGAAAGACAAGATGTTGAGGAGAGCTCTACAAGTTTTGAATCATTAGAGGAAGAGGGAGAACCTGAACCTAAACCTAAACCTGAACCTGAACCTGATCTTGTTCGAAGGTCTAGTAGACAGAGGAAAGCACCAGAAAGGTATGGATATTCTCCTGATGATTGGAGGTGTATATTTGCTTTGAATGCTAATATTGATGAACCGAGATCTATAGAAGAGGCTCTTGGTATGAATGATTCAGAGTCATGGAAAATAGCCATGGAAGAAGAGATGGCAGCTCTTAAGAAGAATGACACATGGGACCTTGTACCATTTCCTAAAGGACAAAAGCCTGTTGGTTGTAAATGGGTGTTCAAAAGGAAGATGGGTTCAAATGGAAGCATTGAGAAGTATAAAGCACGTTTGGTTGCAAAAGGTTACTCCCAGGTTGAAGGAGTTGATTATGGTGAAATTTTTTATCCTGTAGCAAAAATGACATCCATTCGATTTTTACTTTCTATTGCAGCTGCTTATGATCTAGAGGTTGAGTAGATGGATGTGAAAATAGCTTTCCTTCATGGAGATTTGGAGGAAGAAATTTATATGACACAACCAGAGCACTTTGTGGTGAAAGGTAAAAGTCATTTGGTCTGTAAGTTGAAGAAATCCTTGTATGGTTTAAAACAAAGTCCTAGGATGTGGTACCAGAAGTTTGATACATATGTTTTGAGTTTGGGATTTGTGTGATCTAAATCTAATCATTGTATATATTACAAGTCTGATGGTGATTATTTCTTGGTTATTGCCTTATATGTTGATGACATGTTGTTTATTGGCAAAGGAAAAGGTTTGATTGCAGAATTAAAATCTCAGCTCTCAGCAAAGTTTGAAATGAAAGATCTTGGTGCAGCAAGGCATATTCTGGGAATGGAGATTATAAGAGATAGGAAAAATAGAAAGCTTTGGCTAGGCCAGAGTAAGTATGTTGGTACTATTCTAAGAAGATTCAATATGCAGGATTCTAAACCATTGAGTGTTCCTATTACTATGGGAACAAAGCTTTCTAGCTCACAGTGTCCTACATCCCCATTGGAGATGGAAGAGATGAGTCGAGTACCATATCAGAGTGCTATTGGAAGTTTGATGTATGCTATGGTTTGTACAAGACCAGACATTGCCCAAGCAGTGGGAGTACTTTCCCATTACATGTCTAATCCAGGAAGAGCACATTGGGATGCAGTAAAAAGAGTTTTCAGATACTTGCGGGGTACCTCAGAGTACTCTATATGTTTCCATGGAACAGGAAATGAGCATTCCTTGGATATTCAAGGCTACGTGGATTCAGACTGGGCTGGTGATGTTGATAAAAGAAGATCCACCAGTGCATATGTGTTTACATTATTCAGTGGTGCAATCAGTTGGATGAGCAAGCAACAAGCTGTGGTCACCTTTTCCACTACAGGGCAGAGTATATGGCAGCTACTCATGCCTACAAGGAAGCCATCTGGCTAAAGAGATTGTGTTCAAATATAGAGTTCAAACAGGGTGCAGTGACAATTTATAGTGACATTCAGAGTGCAATCTGCCTAGCGAAGAACCCGACATTTCATGCCAGGACCAAGCACATTGATGTACAATATCATTTTGTGAGAGATATGGTCGAGGATGGCAAGGTGAAGCTGGAGAAGGTGGAGACTTTGGTGAATGTTGCTAATGCATTAACTAAGCCTGTGAGCACAGAGAAATTCATATGGTGTTCAGAGTCTATGGGGCTCTCGACCCCTAGCAATTAAGTCCATGACACTTTGGATCCCCTGACTCTTGCAAGGTGTTCGACAAGTGGGAGAATGTTGAGAATTGTGTCTCAACCTTGCAAGCTTTTTCCAGAAAATTCTAGAATTTGTTTGTGGTAATTCTCCACATGTTTATGTGTTGGAAAAAGGTGTATGAGTTGTTAAAAAATGTGCCTTGTCCCTAGTAGAATATAGGAGGGCTATTTTTAGAGTATAAACAACTCATTGTATAACTTTTATGGGGGTCTAAACTAAAGGACAAAATTATGGACGAAAATATTATTTTAACTTGGTTGTTTTTCCATCTTTGAGTTACAAATGATAAGTGGGTAACATGTGGCATGGTTGTTTTGCCCATGGTTTTGGCCCATGGTTTTGTAAAACCACAAATGGTTTCCAGGTTGTAAATCACTATAAAAGGAGGGCTTATGGAGGTGTTTGAATCATCGAGTTCAGTTTGCAAGACTAGGTGCTAGAAGGAGTTTCTCTGAGTCCGAGTTCGAGTTGTGGTGATGCGCTCTTGTAAGAACTTGCATTTAAAGTGTATTGTAATCTTCTTGATTTGATAATACATTGTGCAGGTTTTGGAGGGTGGGGTTTTTCTCCCGGAAGGGTTTCCCCACGGTAATTATTGTGTTATGTGTTTATTGTGATATTTCATTTATGCATGTTTATTTGTCCATTGAAATCTCTATAATAGTTAGGTGAATTTGCATAATCGTCCTCTCAAGCTTAGTGTAGGAAGCGATTCCGTGCACTTTTGCTTCCTTACACTGCATTCACCATCAGCCCTCCTATATTACTCCATACAGTGTATTCCATTTCCACATCTTCATCTTTCTCCTGCTACATTTGATCGCTTTGTCTGAATATATTTTTACAACTCTGAGTTTGTGTCTCGTGGAAGGTTTTAGAGAAAGTATTGATGGGACAAGGCCCCAAACACCTTCCGACCTTCAATGAAGGGTATAATTATTGAACAGGAGGTTGCAAAGCTCCCATTCCTTCATCGACTAAAGCTTACTTACGTTTTATCATAGGGCTCATAATAATCGTGGGGATCACATTGCTTGTTATCTGGTTATACGTGCACCCAACTAAGCCTAAATTCTATGTGGATGGTATTAATTTTAGTAATAGGACAAGCAGCAAGAATAAGATTTCATTGGAGATGAGCATTCAGAATGGGGATAAAAACATGGGCATCTATTACGGCACCTTCTATGTAACCAACTTTTATGGGGGACAAAGTTTTGCATTCATAGAGCTGTAGGACTTTTATCAGGGCCACAAAAGCACCACCGTTCTCCATCCTAGTTTTGTCTCATTGACATCTTTCAATACAGGGGATAAGGCCGACATAGAAGTCAAACTGCGATCTCGCATTCGTTTCAAGTTGGGAAAATTAAAAACCCGTCATTACAGGCTCAGAGTAAAGTGTCGCTTCACTGCGCCACTGAATGAGACAACTGCAACAACCTTCACTAGGAAGAAGTGCAAAGTGGACATGGACCGAGGATGCCATGTCTGAGTTCTTATATAGATCGACTCTTTTCTCTTTCTATTCACTGAGCGCATTCATTTATTCGTTCTTTCTTTACATTTTTACTGTGATTTACATTGTGAAAAACAAGCGACTACTGTTGCTGTGTGTTGAGCATGATAAAAGAGCTTTTAATTGTTTTTGTATGATACTGTTTCTGAAAGCCCCATCGTATTTGAGAATGGTAAAAGTTATTTGCTAAATTTAAGGTCACAGTTTTGGGGACAAGCATGTAAGAAAAGTCATCATCAACTTATAATCTATATATACAATAATTTCTCCTAGTTTGCATGCCGGTGGAGAAACTTAGGGAACTAACTTTAGTTCTATTTTGTTTGCACCGTATTTGATATTTGTACCTGTAGTTTAATATATTCACTGCATAGATTGACTTTTGTTACATGTTAATTTTTGTAGTTTAGGATCTCCGTTACTTTTCATAACATCCTTTCGATCTTCAAAAGATCTCTATTAATCTATTTTAAACAAGGAATAAAGTTCAATTAAATTGTAATTCTAATTGTTGTAGCAATTTGTTCCACTCTGTTTTACTCTATTTTTTCTTTGTTTTATTATTTCTTCCTTCTCATCATGTTTCCATACTAGCATCCTCAATAAGATCCACTAAATCATCTGTAGTCCTGATATTAAATTAGTGCCATCCTTTACTAATTTTTGGATAATTTACAAAAGATATTGAGTTCATGAGATGCATTAGCTTTTACCCAATCTCTTATTTGCTCAAGAAAATCAATTCTGATGTTTCCATAAGTTGGAACATAAATATTTAATAGAAACAAGAAATTACTCCCAGCGGGAATGAGGAATGGGAGTAGCAAACATGCTTTGTTGAGTCCCTTTTAATGAACATCCTTGGTATTAGCATAAAAACAGATTTGTTTGCCCCCCTAGTAGCTGATATATTTTATGCTTTGCAAGTTATTGGCTTGCAGTTTCCTTATTAGAATCAAACCAATATTATCTTGACTAGCCTCGTCTTTGAGTAGGAGGTGTTTGTTGGGGATGCCCATCCACTAACCGTTGCAATCCGAAATAGAATCCACAATACATGGATTGCATGGAATCTAAGGTGCTTGTCTAAAGTGTTTAGTTGGATGAGGTTGTTGTTTTGGCTCTTAGATTTGAGCCAATTTTTCATTGGGTTGTTTTGGCTCCTAGATTAAGGTCTTGTTTCAATTTTATCAATGGAGAACAAGTTCTTAGGTGGGGTAGCCATTGGAAGATAGAATCCATTTTCTTTTTTGTGTTATTATGATGTGAATTTTCATTTCTAATGGTGAGGTCTCATGGAGGGGGCTTCCTAAAAAATTTCAATGGGTGCTCCTAAATTTTTTAATGAATATTTTAAAGCTGGTGGTCCCATGATTTCAATTTTGCAATTCAGCTTAAGAGTTTGAGCTCAAAAATCTAAGGAATGAACTCAAGGACTTCGATAAAAAAAATTAATAAATAAATAAATAATCACAATTTTTTTATTTTTGTTTAGGAATTTAAAATTTTAAGTGATAGACAAATGGCAGAAAAAATTCCTAAGTTGTAGGAGAAATTTTTAGCCCCACCTCAATTTCCCCCGTTGAAATTTGCAATCCTAAAATGTAGGGGCTGTTATTTTTTCCAGAAAAGATTCCAATTAATCATGTAGCATAAATTATTTTGATTCATAGGACTACTTAATCCAAGAAAATAGAAGTCCAAGCCCCCCCATGAGACCATACTATAATAGACTGGTTGGTGACGTCACAAAATCGTATATGAGTTGCAAACAAGGTCACAATCAAGGTTTTCCCAAAACCTTGCGAGTAGACAAGTTTTTCAAGAGTTGTGCTACTCTAATGTGAAGTTCCAATTGATCAGTTGGTGAGGTCACAAGTTGATACACAAGGTCAAAATTGAGGTTCAATCATGAACAAGGTTGTGAGTTGTAGAGCACTAGCTTTTGGGGACCACCTTTTCCTTTGTGGAACTATGGTATTTTTAGGCTTCAACTTGAGATGCAAACATGTAAATGGATGTTACTAGACATTGAATTGTCTTTGTAGGTTTGGTGAGTTTGTAAGGTTAAAAACTTAAATGGATGCATATGGTCATTGACAACATTTTGGTTTGATTAGAATTACAAGATTTGATCATTTTTATATAAATGGTTCATCTTAATAGTTCTACATCAGTAGACCCTAGGAATAGATATGTACCCAAGGTTTTTGGGTCATCCTAAACATCTTGGAAATTTGGTGGTTGGCACAAAACATCCCTTCCATTCCCCAAATAAATAAAAAAGGAGACATCACACCCATTTGGGAATGTCAATGTGAATAGGTAACCTAAAGGGGATGCCCTGCTATCCCAACATTCTTTAGGAATCCCCCATGGGTGTCATTGTTGACAATTGAAAAAAGCAACACAAAAAAAACTTAATTTAAAATAAACAAACCCGAGTATTAATAGGGACCCCACCAAGGGTCCCTACATAAATCCAACTCCCAAACTTGTCTAAACTCTAAAGCCCATTGTTGAAATTGTCACTCAATACAACCATGAATTTTGATTCTCAGCTTTGAGTTGTAACTTTGTGGTTTTTTGTTTGTTCTTGTATTTATGAATTGATGAAATGAATATCATATTATTATATGGGTCATTGGATCAAGGGATTGTCATTGTAAATTAACGTTTTGTATTTATTTCATAAGGTTCCAACTTTTTTCAATTTGTTAAAAGTCATTTTAAAAATTATTTTTTATTTTGATACTCAAATATTATCAAGTGAGCTATTTTTGGATCAAACTGTGTCAATTTTTTGAATCAACGTTTCGGATCATACTCCATGATCCATCATCAGGATGAAAAACAAGCACAAGAGAGGGAGAGAAAAAGAATAAGGTAGCAAACTTGGAAGTATAAATAGGTGAAGAGCTTGAGAGAGTGAGAGGTCAATAGGTCAAATAGGCCAATAAAAATTAGTCAAATTCCATAAGTAAGAAACACCAAACTATTTCTAAAAAAAAATTTAAAAAATCGAACCAATTAATTGAAATGAAACATAAAATACCTTATGATAATGCTATAAATTAAAATAGATAAGAAACAAAAAATAGCATCAACAAATAAATCTTTAAATTGAAGAAAAACCATGAACAAATAAATAGAATAAAGAAAAATATGAATATATTTTTATATATAAGCTAGTTTCAATTAAAGACTAAAAAAGCAAATAAGATAGCAAAGAAATAAAAACTTAAAAAAGATAAAAGGCTTTATAAAAAAATGATACTAACCAAGAATGAAAGAAGATAAAATATACATATAAATATATTCTTCATCTATTTTATAAAAACAAGATATTGTTTCTTGCAAAGCTTGTTTTTTCTTTTCTTCTTTATATAGATTCCTTAAGTTCTTTTTCAAAATTTTCATCTTCATTTTATAGGAAAAAAGATGAATAATATATTTATATTCTTTTTTATATATAGATTTCTTTTCTTTTTTTTTTTTAAATCATCTTCTTTTTATAGGAAAGATGTAGACTATATTTATATGTATATATTATCCTTTCATTCCTTTTTAATATCATTTTTTCTAAAGCCTTTTATTTTAAGTTTTATTTTTTTCCTTTGCTACTTATTTGCTTTTTTAGTCTTTGGTTTAGCTTTAGTATATTTTTTTCTAAAGCCTTTTATCTTAAGTTTTATTTTTTTCCTGTGTTACTTATTTGCTTTTTTAGTCTTTGATTTAGCTTTAGTATATTTTTTTCTAAAGCCTTTTATCTTAAGTTTTCTTTTTTTCCTTTACTATCTTGTTTGCTTTTTTAGTCTTTGATTTAGCTCTAATATTGTATTTTATATGTTTTTATTGATGCTTTCATTTGTATCTTCAATTAAAGATATATAATAGATTCATAAATAATATATTCATATTATAAATAATATGATTATAATTATTTATAATATATATCTGTAATTGAAACTAACTTATATATAAAAAAAATATATTCATATATTTCTTTATAACAATCTCTATATAAGGAGTTTTGAGACATGAGAACAGGACGTATAAAAAAAATAAAGCTAAAAGGATGCCAAAGCATCTAACATGCAACCAAAAAAAAATCTACTACTACTACTATAGATTTAGATTTAAAGCAAACACTGCCAAACACTGCCCATTGATCATGCATTCGTTGATTATGCTTTCTTCCTTAAACCGCGTTGTAGAAAGTTGAATCTGCATGCCCAAACTACCCTTGCCCATCGTTTTTAACTACACAGATACTTCGCCATACAATAAACTATTACATAAAGAGGAGGTGGCGAAGCCCCCATTCCTTCACCGACTGAAGTTTACATAACCCCAAGCGTAGGAGCAGAATGCCTTGCTGTTTAAGTTCCCTTGTACGTTTTATGGTATGGCTCATAATAGACATCGGCATTGTAGCGCTTATTATCTGGTTAGTCGTGCAACCAACTAACCCTAAATTCTACGTCGATGGTATTGATTTCAGTAATAGTACAGGCAGCGGCACTAACATCGCGTTGGAGATGAGCGTTCGAAATGCGAATAGGAGGATGGGCTTCTATTACGACACCTTCTATGTAAGAACCTTTTATCGGGGGCAGCTTATTGGGTACACAGAGCTGCAGGACTTTTATCAGGGCCACAGAAACACCACCATTCTCCATCCTGCTTTTGTCTCCACTGTGTCCTCCTCATCTTTCAATGCAGTGGATGTGGCCGACATAGAAGTCAAACTGCGATCTGGCGTTCGTTTCAAGGTGGGCAAATTAAAAACCAGTCATTACAAGCTCAAAGTAGAGTGCCGCTTCTCTGCGCCGCTCAATGAAACAACTGCAACGATCTTCACTAGGAACGAGTGCAAAGTGGACGTGGACCGATAGATTAATTTTAAGGCAGGCCATAGCTGAGTTCTTCTGTTTTTCTGTTCACTGAGCGCATTCATTTACTCCTTTCTTTACGTCTTTTAGTGTGGTCTACATTGTGAAATAATCGACTGCTGTTGCTGCGTGTTGACTATAATAAAAGAGTTTTAAATTGTTTTTGTATAATACCGTTTCTAAATGCCCCCATGGTATATGAGAATAGTAAATGCTCTTTGATAAATTTAACCACAGTTTTGGAGACAATCAAGTGATAAAATTCGTCCTTAATTACATTTTTAAATCAACTTCAATCTATATATCTTTGTTAATAATTGTAAAGTTAAAAACTTCACCTTACGTTTATGTTTTCTTTTAGATGTGAGGCCAGCCTGGGAAATAACAATAGTAAATTAGATTTAAATAATAGATTTAGCTATGTTTAATATGAATGTAAAGTATAGGTAATTAAGAAGGAAGGTTAAGAGTTTATTTATCTGTTTCTTTACATTTTAGTTGATGAATCATAGTAGATATTTGACTATATTTTAGAATATGAATTTGGAAAATGTATAGATAGCTGTGAACAGTTAGAATTTAATCTTTGAATTTTAAGATGAGATAAGGATGAGCTTCAAAATCCACAGTCTTATTTAAAGCTTGTGATATTTGATTTTCTTTTACAAAATATTCAAACTTAGACATGTGATGTTTAAAAACACATTTGATAACTTGCTATATTTTGGCTATGGAAATATACTAACTTTTCTCTTATGTCTTAGTTTCCCCTTTTCAATTGTTGTTCAATAGACTTGAAGAAAAATATGATGTAACATGCCTAAATGAAGATTGCTCCAATATTCATTTTTGGATAATCACACATCTAAGATCTTGCATGTTTTGTTTTGTTTTTCTTTTGAATGAATGATATGTCATGAATACTAATAATTTGTAATCTTTTCTAATTATCATTTTTACTTCATATAACACTAGGGTCCTAGGATATGTCTTTAAATATTAAAATATACACCCTAATTTAGGTGATTTTGGTGTGCAAGTTGGTGGAACAATGGTCAAAGTAAAGAAATTTTAGCCATGTAAGATGTAGAAATTGAGATTTAGAAAATGAGGGATGAAATCCCACTAATAATCTCTCCTTGCCACATGATCACAAATGCAATTTCATATAGTATGTATTAAAAGATGGATAAATCCATATACACATGGATAAATGCTTGAGTGATTGAAAAGAGGAATGTTTCTATGCTTTTGTCATATTTTGTATTAAATTGATGCAAATTGAGTGAAAAACTAGCTCATATATGTATTGGCATGACCAAAGTGGGTCTAAAAACAATGTAAAAAGGCATAAGTGTGCACTTTTTTAGTTAATACTTTACCTATTATTTAGCATAACTGAAAAAATACATGAACATATGCATGCTAAAGAAAATGTTCCAACAAATTGTGTTACTTGAATATGACCTAGATGGTGTTCTCATGTTCTTAATCATCCAAGTAGAGCCACATCTTAAAACCTACACAAATGCACTTGTCAATCTATAATTGACAATTATTTAGTTGAAACTCATAATTGTAAAAGCATCATAAGATAATTTTAGCATTCCATTCATATTCTTATCAACTTTCAAAATAAAAAATAATCCACCAAGGCTTGGGGGAAAAGGGGTCCACTAAGTTATGAAAAGTTGACAATCTATAAAATAAGCAATCTATAAAATAAGTGAGATATTCCCAAAAGACTCATCGATAATGTATTTTTTTGTCATAGTTCCTCCTAAACACATTCAAGAACATTCTTAAGTGTAAATTCAACCTTAACACAATATAAATATCAATTGTAGTACATAGGCATCACAATAAATATGATAACATGGTAGAAATACAAGAAAAATACATGATAAGAAAAAAAACACAAGAGATACCCCAAAAATCTATAAAAGCATAAAAATTCCAATAAAAAATAATAGTTACCTCATCATCCCAATATGTATTAGTTAATTATACATTGTAGTAGTTGAAAACCTGGAAAATAAAGACTTTAACATATTTACAAGCTTATAGAATATGCAACGGTATCTATTATCTCCAAAAAATAACTCCATAGTGACTAAACTCTACAAGTTGAGTGTAATATGAATATAAAAATCTCTAGTCAATACACAACCTATACAAAAATGTACTATAGACCCTTAATATCTCTAGAGGCTATAAAATATTGTTTTACAATGCATGGAAGATAAAATGAATTAATATATCTCTTTACATTCCTCAACATGTTTGAACTATGATGAAATGATTACAACTTTTGTAGGAGAAGTTTTTAAAATTATTGTGGTCATAACACTATTACTACTTTTTTTCAAGAGATTTTTTCATAAAAATATTACTAGTTTCCCCATGATATTTTTTCAAAATCACTATAATCATTAGCATTTTAAATGCCTATGGAATTTGATGAAAATACCATTATTACAACAACAAAAAAATTGATGCGTGTACACCTATCCTCTCCCAACCTTGGGATTCTTTGAATCATCACAAAGAACAAAGTGACCTATACACAAGTTAAATATGAACCTCTAAAACAGATGAACATAACTCTCCATATAAACACAAGTCCTAAAATGGCTCACTAATTAATAATGAATATAACTAATCAATCGGTCATAGAGAATTCACCTATTTTATGGATCATCCTTCCCTAGTAAATATGATTTTGGTGTTAAAAAATATTGGAGTTGTTAACACCTAAGTATGCACCCTTGCTGAGTTGTGAAAACTCAACTTACTAGTGAAACATTGGATCTCTTCTAGGTTTGTGAGTCACCTATGACGAAAGAGAACCTCTAGAGAGGGTTGGTTCACTTGGAGCTTCAACTAATTAGACCTATGCTACTGTTTTTCTTAGGAAAAGAGTAAGGATTAACTTGAAAATGAATCTATTTGATTCTAAGGTGATGCACCAAAAGGTTTTCAAACCTATTTGTTTCTTTTAACACAAAATTTCCCAAAACCTATCCTAAAATTCACACAACTCAATTGTTTAACATGCTTATACATTATTATTTCATGAAAAAGTTGATATGTTACAACTTTAGAAGGAAGACTAGATATATCTTTCACAAATAAAGGATGTAAACATTAATAACATAACTCATTGTATATAAGACATGTTTTTTGCTTAAAGATGCTAAAATGAGACAACAAACTTGAGGATTTATACATAAAAATCACAAAAATAAGAATCAATCATTCATACACACACAATAAAACAACCATTGAGAAGGAAAAACCACTGGATTTTATTGATAAAAGAGGTGCATACACAGCAATACATAAGTCTGAAAATGAGTTACAATTGTTGTCCAACATGAAAGAACTCCAAAAGTTACAATACAATGTTTAGAGAGAAAAAAAACTAGAGAAAAATATGCCCATAGGCTTTCCTTTAAGCTGTTCAACAGCTACAAGAAGATAGGAACATGTATTTAGAAGGGAAGTCTTCCTCCATCTTGCTGGAGTCAAACTTCATTTTGGCCGTCAAGTGAAAACGCTGCACTTTTCAGCCCCTCAAAATGCTCCAAAAGGTTATTTGAGTGGAGAAAAGGGCATGCCTTGACTCCATGTACCATTAAGGCTTATAAAAATAGCCTCATCATGAATTCACTGTCTTCACATGAAGTCTTCTATCTGCTGCCTCAGGCTTTCAATTGACTGTCATAAGTTGTCACTTAGACTAAACTTTGTCATTGTTTGCTGCCTTCCTAAGATCTGCAAACTTTATCCATTGAAGAATGGAACTACTTGTCTATGTTAACCTTGCACAAGCTTCTTTGCTCCCTGCATCTGTCAAGGATCCATTGTCCATTCAATGAACACCATAGAACTATCCTTTCATCCATAAATCATGTCCCTTTGCTTTGAATCTGCTAGACTAGAATGTCCACTGTACAGGCTTGGATGTCCATTATCTTTCACATGCCATCTTAAAACAGTCATCTGGCTCAATGATGGCAGTATCTGCCACTATTAATTCTTGCTTCCTTTCCCTTTATGACTTGAAAGATGTAGGTATTCCCATTCTGCTAACTTTCCTAATGATGACAGATTCAAGCTGCCTCCATTCCTTGCAAAACATCTCTCTAACCTGCACTCCATGGAACTGTTCTATAGCTTGTCACAAAATACTTTCTCCCAGTGCCCTTGGAACATTAGCTGCCCCTGAAGATTGACATATCTTCTCATGGAAACATCACAAATTTTCTATGTTACACGGGACACGCCCCCGCCGCCTCGGGATGGGGGAACGCAGCTGGGATCGCCCCTCAGTCCTAAAATGCAAAATCCATCGAAAACGCCAGGAAACGTTTCCTTCACTTTGGGGACGTTTCCCCGTCCCCAATACAGATTGGGGACGGATTGGGGACGAATTGCCGTCCCCTATAGGCTGCAAGTCAAAATATATTAAAAAACAATTAAAAAATGATTTTTTAAAGGTTTAGTTCCTTCGCGCGAGGCCCACCAACTGTTTAATGTTTTAATTGTTTGGGCTAAAGTCTGAAAAAGACTAAATATTAAATCTTTTAGTTCCACTCTTGCCAGAGGATGATAGTGACTCAAATAGTTCTGAGTCTTTGGATATTCATAGCCTGAATGAGGCTTAATTTCATAGACTGTTGTATTTAATATTTTGATTTTCATGTTTGAATTTGAGACTCCTGGATACATGTTTGAGACATTTGGATATTTCATATTGATAGACCATGGTTTTATTGATGTTTGATACTGCTGTGATAAATTTTATAATGCTTTAATGACATTTCCTATGCTGTTATAGTACTACTCTCACGATTTACTTACATATTGATATTGTTGTTAATAATTATAATGTATTGACATATCTATCTCTTTCCTCTAATATATTAATAAATTTTGAAAACATATATATATATATGGTTTGTGCGTTCCCGCCAATTCCCTAAAATTGCTCCCTCCTTAGGGAAACGCCCTGAAACATACATCCCCTGTCAGTTCCCCACACACTCATTCCCTTCGGCAGGCCGTGGAAATATAGTAAATTTTCCTTAAACAAATCCCTCTGCAAAACCCATGTCATCTGCCACTGAAACACTGTTTAATTGTGACCCTTGTGTATTTGCCACTGTCACCATTCACTCACAAAATGATATCTACTTTGGACATTGGACTAACCTCTCAGAGGTCTCCTTTTAGAAATGTCTCTGGACCTGCAACACTATTACTGTCACTCCTCTGTTTATGTTCTATGACAGCTTTGTTTTATTGCCATTTCCTTACTAGCTTGTCATCATTGTCCTTGACAACACTGCTGTGTTGCACTGTATATTTTCCATGAAATCCTTTATTTGATTTGATTTCTCTGTCCACCACTGCAACTGTCCTTTTGGGTTTGTATCATGGAATCCTACTCTAGCAGATGAGTATGGGAAATCTTTCAGAGAAAATGCAGTTCTTTAGTACCTATGCCTATATCATTACAACCATTTCCTCGAGACTGTTATACACCATTTCATCATCACAGGGACTGCACTTGTGTTCACTATTTCTTCAAAATTTTAACTTCTTAAACCCCTATTTTCTGGTAATGCTGCAGCCTCTATAAGAATTCCCTTGTGCAACTGATTAGTGTATTCAATCAGTTCATCATCAGCACCTATAGACAATGGTACTTTAGACTTGAAGTGTCTCGGTGATTTCTCAATTATCGACCTTCCTTGAACACCTAAGCCAAGCCTTGGTTGCCATCTACAGATTTCTGTCCACTGTCACTTTAAGGTAATTCCCCTTTGTGAATTTTGACAACAGTTCTCATTCTTCTTTCTTCATAGCAGTCACAGCACTTCAAGAATGTTGGCATCCATCTCCAACAAGCCCTTTTGTCTTCCTAGACTGTCATTGTACTGAACTTTATCTCTGCCCTTTATTGCACAGTTATTAGCTTGCTTTTGGAGATGACTGTCCATATCATCATTCACTGTTATAACAGTGACCTTCATTGCCATTAATACTATAGAATCTTGGTTGTGCTACTATCATGAATTTCCATATACAGTTGTCTAGTGATGAGTTCCCTTTATAGTGCATAAACTGGACCCGTGACTGTCCATGCATATTCGTGTCAACAACAAGGGCCTATGGAAACAATGGATCACTATAAACAACATCTTCAGCCATACAAAAAACTATAAGTCATACACTGTCATTTGGTGTCATATATTGAACCTTCTTGTAACAAATATTTGCAGAGAACATCTAAGGGGGAAACCCAGAACGAGCAACAGGATACAGATATAAAGACACTCGTAGAACAGATTTCACAAGATCAAATTGGAAAAGACAATGCTAAGTTTACAAGAACACTAGAAAGGATAGATTCTACTATAGGACAAGAAAGTGGAGCCAAAATAGACAGTACTTTTCCCTTCATTGAGCTGGATTTCAATAACTAGAGAAGTGTCTTCATCTGCCTTTGCATGCATGCTGGTTGAGACCTCTTTCAACTAGTACACTGGCTGCCCTCACTGTCTGCTGCTCTCTACCATGACTGAGTTATCCTTGCTTTGAGTAATCTCTTGGTATATGCTTGGGATTATGAAACCTGTGCTCTCAAAACAATATCCATATCTATAACTTTTTTCATCTAGCATATTTAAATCAAATGAAATGCCTCCAGTATTTTTTTCTTTCCCAGCATTATCTTCCTGAGAACGCTTTCTATTTGAGACTTGACACTTGACTACTGGTGAAGGATCTTGATCACTGTGACCACTTTGACATTACCTCTATATCAATCTATCAGTTAATCCAAGAGAAACATGTTCCATCATGGATTCTTGCTCACTATCTCCTGACACTGTCCTCTGTTGATGGTCTTCTCTTCTTGTACATTTTTGACAGTCTTAAGGTCAGTCCCTTTCAACAGGAGACTCTTGTTGATGCTCTTCCATCATTATTGACCGTAGAAATAGGTGTGTCTATCTTTGGCTTAAGCTTCGAAGGAAACTCCTTGAGTATGCGAACCTCATCTCTCAGCAATAAGATAAAGTGATTAAAATCAAATGTCTTTGAATTCATTGGCGTCTGCCCAAAACCAACCCCTACCCAGCTGAGGAATGATTAGAATAACATTGATAACTCTAGCAATTCTTACCATGTCACATATTACAGCTCACATTTATTTCAGACCTCCATTGTAAGAGATGTATCTGTTGCTTTTATACACTCCTGTTGTCTGCGCTGCCTTCAACACTATTACTGTCACTCCTCTAAAGAAAATTAGAGTGCTTTGCCGGTGTATTGCTTTACATCTCTGACATATCACTCTTGACAATACTTTTCTCACACCAGCAATTGAAATAAAGAAGGCATAGATTTATAAATACAATCCAAGATAAAAGAAGTGAAATTGGTGAATGCATATTTCGTTGCACAAAAGAAACAGGAGAAAAAAGAACTTTGAAGCAAAAACAGCAAGTCTTCATCATAGCACTTTTAAATCCTCCACTGATCATAAATGATTAATCTTTCTACTTGGACTGCACCTCTATGCTTCAAAAAACTGCCCAAGGGAAAAGATGATGTTGTTTGTTCAAGATGTCAAATGCATACACCCCATATCAGATTCCACTTTCACAACCTTCCATAGATGCATTTGCAGCATATATGTGCACAGAAAATGCAACTCAAATAAGCAACTTGCTGTACCTTTTTAGACGGAGGGACAAAATAGGTTAACGGGAATAATAGTTGTTGGGATTTTATAGTTTTATATCTTTTAAATACCATTTTCTCCACTTAGATGTCGACCCTTCAAGATAACCGACCAAGTTTAATTCATGCATGGATGTGTTTTAAATTCTTATTTTGATTTTTTTTTTTAATATCTTCTAATAAACCTAGAGGAATATTCTCAAATTTTTCTTCCACTTCCAAAATGCAAGGCTCAAATAGATGGACATTCTCAATATCAATGACTAAATATGTTTTCATGTACAATGCCAAACGAAGACAAAAAAAAAAAATTGTTCCTATTTATCTTAGTATAATAAATAGATCATAACTCAAATATTTTGAGAATATTTTATTTACTTTGACTTTTTTATTTTTCAATTTCAGCATATTTTACAATTTTTCTTATAATTTTGGTCTACATAATGTTGATAATTTCATCTTGTGTTCTTGTCTTTACACTCTTTTAGTTTCTCTTGTAGATGAACATGCATTTTCAAAATACTTTAAATGAAATTTCCATCCTATTGTACATCTTATTTTTGTTGTCATCTTTGTGTGACTACAGCACAAAAAATCTAGAATGTTACGAGATATCTAGCCAAAACATATATCAAATGGAAATAATTTTGTAAAATCAAGTAACTTTCCTAGTTGTAGTTTTATTATACATGTATAAAGATCTCACCTAACATTTTTAAATGATTTTATTTGCCCCTATGTAATTTTATAGATATTCTATTACCCACTTTCATTGGCCCATGAGAAATTAGTGGACCTCAATCAAGAATCCATCTGCTAGAAAGCACACCAATTTTTTCTTGAAATATTGAATCCCCATATAATATAATAATTTTAGGAAAATGAAAATAAAACTAAACATGTTTGAAAAAAACTCAGCTGCATCCTTATTTGTGAGTCTCTTTTTGGATGGAAAAATAATGTAACATCTCACTAAATTAGTCAACTACCATAAAAAATGTAGGCATTCCCTTAATTTGACCTAAAATACTCTTCCAAGGATAAGAAGAAATAGGTAGTGGTTGATATATCCTAAACATTTGGTTACTAAGTTTTATTACATTGTAGAACTTGTGACTTCTCATAAACTTTGAGACATATACTTGCATGTATGGATAATGTACATGCTATTGAAATTTTAGAGAGTGTTTTGGTGACTCAAAAGTTTCCATTCAATTTATACATGTGATTATTTATCAAAAATAAAAATAACGCTATTTCTTTGGGTGCACACAACATTCCCATTTCAAAGAGTAATATACTTCTTTCTGATAGAATTTAGTTTAACTCAAAATTGTCAGTTTTAAGTTATTTTTATTGTCAAAAAATATCTCCAAAGTGATAAAAAAAAATCCTTTTTATGCACCTTTGTTATGAAGTATTTGATAAAGTTGTTCTTACCATTCTCATTAATGGCATTCTAGACAACATATCCACTAACTTATTCCTAGCATCATTTTTGTACTTGATGGCCAAGTGGAAACTATTTAAAATATTAGTAGAAAATACATTATTATAAAGTACAATAACAATTACTAATATCGGCAATGTCAAACTAGAAAAAGAACAAAATATGATTTAACATGGGATGGTTAAGGACCAACCCTTGAGGTAGAATAGCCTTCTTCTTTGTTTTCTATACTAGTCTAAGGAGTGTAGTACCTAAGGTTTATACATTGTACTATACATAATAATTAAATAATTATAATCAAATTTAAGACCAATTTTACCATGTGCACATATAGTTCTAGAAAAACAATCACTAAACTTTGTGATGTAAGGTTGTGGATTCAAGGTTTAGAAACTTACAGTTTGTGCATGGTAAAAAAATCATACAATTGAAACAAAAATTTCAAGCCTTCAAGTGGTTTCCTTGAACTTTCTTTGTGTTAATATGAGCTTACAAGCATGCAAGGCTTATAAATCTTATGAGCATATTCATTTTATTGATACTTTGTATTTATTTATTGTTTCTAGCTATGAATGTGTGGTGAAGTTCAAGATGTGAAAGCATATATAAAAGTGTTTTATATGCATACTAGTCTTAAAGGATTAAAATAACTATTAATATATCTTACAAAAATGTACATTTGACTTGGGATACATTAATATTCTATGAAATCGAGGCCTACTCAACAAGATGCAAACAATTGAAACTACTTCAATGATCCATGTCCAATTGAGAGCATTATCCATAATGTGATGCACAAGGTTTTGAGAAAGCTTCTTTTAAGTTATATAATATATATTAGATTAAAAAATCATACACATCATACCTAGTAGAAAATGTAAATGGATGAGTCTATTTGAATTCTAAAAATAAAAATAAGACAAATAAATTCAATCAAAAAACACCTTGCACTAAAATGTTTTTCAACCTTTACATACACAAAAAAGATGAACTTACATATAAAATTTCCATAACTTTTGCATGTGAATAATGAATAATAGGCTTCCTAGTCTATAATTGGTTTTCCTCTCAGGTAAAAGCAAGAAGTTGGGTACACAAAGAGGGGAAATTTAGGGAAAAACAAAAAGTTTCGCAGGAAACGTGTACGTGTTTTCTAAGAAACACGTACGTGTTATGGATTGGGTACCCTAGCCTATATCTGAACACGTACGTTGTTAGACTTGGATACGCAAACCTAAAACACGTACGCATTTCTTGAAAGTATTTTTTTTAAATAAACGACTGTATTTCATTTTTCACCATTCTAATCTACCTCTGAGAAGAACAAAGGAGAGCGCGTACACTTTTTAAAGGCCTTCAGTGAACAAAAATTTGACTGCCACCTCCTCCTATCGATACAACTAACCTCATCGACCTCCAAGTTGGTTGAATTCTTCATTTTTTTTGCTTTGTATCTTTTTTTGTTTTGTAATTAGTATTCAGTTTTTGTTTGTTTAGAATGTTTTAGTTCATTGTTTTTTAGTTTTTAATTGCATTTAAAAAACCAAACACGTCAACAAAACAAAGAAATTTAAATTGTAAATTGAAAACCATAAAAACTAAACCTAAATTGGACACATTTAACTTAGAAATTTCAAAACCCTAGAAACCCTAGGTTACAAAATTTACACAGGTCCCTAAAAACTAATTTACATAGGTTAATCCTTGGACCTAAATCCTAAAACATAAATATAAAACCCTATTTACCCTAATTTACATAAACCTAAAATGGGCTATTTACCCTAAAACGTAAACCTAAAACCCTAAATTAGGGCTCCTCAAGGAGGTTTAGACTACATTTTATATTTGGCATAACCTTCTTTGTATGGTTTTTACTCCCACTCATGGTTCTTAGTTTATTTATGGTAGAAGTGATGAAAAGTTCAATATTAAGGGCA
>VDFB02198702.1:0-18667 GCA_007258455.2 Sequoia sempervirens | reverse complement strand
CATTAAAGAACCCTATCTCACCCCTCAACAACTGCTCCTGTGTGGTAAGACCAATAGTGGATCGAACAAAAAGGCTTGTAGAGAAACTAGTAGTGACCTTCATCCTCTCCATCGGAAGGTGTCATATACTTCTCCTAACAATATACTTGGAGGTTGTGTACTGGGTTGTGATGCTCATAAACCTTCACAACACTCAGGGGCACAATGATCACAAGGTATAATGGAAAAGCTTCAACACCAATGAATGAGTAGGTGTTGGTTCACATCAGGTTCACCAAAAATGTAAGAGAAGGGAACCAACCACGTTCAAGGTCCTAGGTCATGAACAACCAAGAGCGGAAGGCTGCCCCAACTTACCTCACTCTAAAGGGGTGTTTAGGATGAGTGGCAAGAATGATGAGGACTATAAGGTCCTTCAATCACTCTACGAACCTAAAATCTAGAATGGTCCTAGGTGAGTCCATTTATGGGTTCAACACTATACGTCAGGTAGTTCTCTGCTCGAGGACAAAAGTGCAGTTTCGAGACGACCGTGTGGCACACTGGTGTCTCTTAGCTATTTCGGTGTTCATACAACCAGAAGACTGATAATATAGTAAGAACCATTAGAAAATAGGTTGATGGCCTAGCTAGTGATTTTTAAGGGAACAAAATAGAACTATGAAATAAGAGATATACAAATGAATGTGATAAAGTAAATATACCAAAGCTAAGGTGACAAAGATGATCTCACAAAAGAGCCTATTTTCCAGCTAGCTTCAAATGCACATCCACCTACACACAGGAAAGAGGGGGGAATTTTTGGGAGTTCTATAGGGGCCTGCCTCAGTCAGACCCCCATTTTGGTGTTTCCACCTCCACAGACAACCAAGATAGCAATGATAGATAAATATATGATAAAGAAGAAAGGAAAGTAGAGAACACAATAACACTACAAAATAGTAATATGTTGTTCAACCAAATTGTAGAGGAGAGGAGTGAAAATGTTTACCAGCTCCACCAAGAGCTCACTAGCTAATGGAGGAGAAAGAGAGGACTCAAGCCCCTATTGCAATGGTTTGTTCCACACTTGTTCTACAGAGTTGATGGAGTGTTGTTGTTGCTGCAATGGAGTGCCAAAGTGCTGCTAAGAGTGCTAGAAGTGATTGCTATAATGCTTGGAGAGTGCAAAAGGATGAACTAAATGCTTAGAGGATGAAATGAAGTACGAATGAAGAAATTTGAAGGAAGAATGAGAAAGAATTAGGCATTTTCAGTCAGTTGGTCAAAGAGGGACATTACAAATCCTCCCTAATGGGAAGTGTAACACCTCTTCCAACTCCAAACATAGGAATCCATCAGGGATGTAAGCACATCACATTGATGTCTATGCATCGCATGGGTGTCCCCGAAAGTTATTCTTCTACTGAAGCAAAAAGAAATGCCAAGTGGAACAAAGGCAGTGGGTTGATGTCAAATTTTTCCTTCGGATTTGGTTTTCTAAGGTGAGGAAGTGTAAAAGGGGAATTTTTGTAAGGGGTGCAAATTCACTTCTATACACATTGGATCTCTTAACACCAACATATCCTCTTCACAAATGTGATTTTCATGATTTTCCACTTTTACATCCTCTTTCACTAAAGCATTCTCACAAGTAGGGGAGGTGTTAGGAGGTGAATAGGGACTAGGTAAAGTAATGTTATAGAATGTGTCAATGATCTCATATTCTTGTCTCATAATATCTTTCCAAGGGGGGGAGAGGGACAAACAATATTTTCATGATTCTCAATGATTGTATCTTATTTCACCAAGATACCTTCGTCACTAATAGGAGAGATATTGGGAGGAGAACAATTATGATTTTCATGATTGTTTACACTTGCATCATGTTTCACTAAAGCATTCTCATAAGTAGGGAAGGTGAAATTTTTATTATCATACTTAGAAAGGTAAGATACAAACATTGTGTGCTAAAAAATGAAAAGTAATTTTATCCATCTTATACAATGCTTCAAGAATGTATACAATGTATATCCAAACATGAAAATAACTTTTATCAAACTTATTCAAAGCTTCATGAATATAAACATTGTGTATGCAAGAATGCAAAATTTTAGAAATGTAAACAGTTTCAAATTTGATGATTTTTCCACTGAAATGATTTTGGAATTATTCAAAAATGGCTACTAAATGGATGATTTTGACCTAGATCCATAAAATAGAAATTCCTAAAACTTTCTAGATAGTAGGAAATGAGAGGCTATGAACCAAAATGTAATCAAGATGGCTAACCTCTCTTTTCACTAGTTATTTCATTCAATTATGCATAAATGAATATTAGAAATCAAACCTAACCAATATAGCAATCAAAAGGAAGGTTTTAAGAGGTTCAAATGTTGTGTACCTGTTGCAAAAAGTGCTTTATTAGGCCTCACTAAGGACTCATTCTCCCTATAGTGAATGGGTCCTAGATAGGGTTCTGGAAAATAAATTTTTGGGTTATGTTCTTCAATGTCTGCACTCCCAGATCCTAGTTAGAGACTATCAGAAACCTAAAAATAATTTTTCTAGCTTAGTTTTCGTGATCTTGCAAGAAAGATGACAACTTTGAAAACTTTATAACTTTCTCCAATTTTGCAAATTTTCCTCTCCAATTGATCTTCAACCTAAAACCTACAATCACACATCAAATAAGAGAAAATGTTGTTTGTTAGAGGATAAGGGTTTTCCTTGGTCAAACCCCATTTTGGTAATTAAACCTTGAATTGAAACAATGCATAAAGGAATGATGAATGAACAACAATGTGTAACAGCTCACCAAACTTTGATTGAACCTTGGAGTGCAAATCAACAATATTACATGAAATGGCCTCAAAGAATGTAAATCTTGATCACAACACTTGATTATAAACAATGCTTGAATAGGATCTCCAATACTACATCAACACATAAGCTCAACAACATACATGATGCACTAGATCTTTGACATGATGAAATGACCTTTTATTGCTTCAATATTCTTCTTCAAATCTTCCCTTGAATGACTTATAAATTTCTCTTGAATGCTCTTGAAGTGCTCTTGTGAGAATTACTTGATCTCATAAAAATATTCTAGGTGAAACTAAATGAAATAGCCTTGTATTTATACATATCTTATCATTAAATCCTAAAATTGAAATATCTCAAGATGAAATCAAATCTTGGATTTGAAATCATTAAAATACTGCCAAAAACATATTTCAAGGAGGGGTCTTAGGTCTAAGTGAGAACCCATTCGCAATGTGGCAAATGGGTCTTAGGTCACTCACCTAGGACACACTTCGGACAATGTGAAATGTTATGTGAAAATAGGGTCCTAGGTCACTAACCTCTAGGACACACACCTTCCAAAATTAAGTGGTGTGTAATATCATTTATAAATGTCAAGCTTTATGCCTCAAAATCTCCAATTAATTAGTCTTGGATTTGAATTAAAGGGGGCCAATTAAGGAAAAATTAACCTTAATAAATTAATAAAGCCTTAGATTAGTGTGAAAGTGTAAAGATACACTTTACAACACCCAAAATATGGCTCCATTAAGTCCATTTTAATAAAAAGGGCCCTAAACTTGATGTGAATGTGTAAAAAACATTACAACACTAAATCAAGGCAACATTGGGCTCATTTTAATATTAATTATTCCCAAATTAAGTGTGCAAAAGGGATATTTTTTTCTACACTACAATTAGGAACTGCATCTTGTAAAATTGATTTGTTAGCCATTCAAAATGAAACTTCTACACATAATCAAATTCAAAGGTAGATGTATGCCCCCCAGATTCCACTTGCTTTATCGAGGCGGAATCAGGGTAGCAATCTGACCACATTGAATTGCTTTTCTTGATGATGTGAATTCCTAGAATAGGGTATTGAGTCTACAAAACCGCATATTGAAAGACATTAAATGAGATTGGGAATAAAACCATGAATCCAATACAAAAAATGACAATGAAAATGGAATTTTCTATCCCCCAATATCTTGATTTGAATGAAACATACTTAGAGTGAAATATACCTCTTTTGATGAAATCAGGTATATATGAGTGAAAATGACATTTGTAACTATCATTTTGACATTTTCCTTTTGAAAATTTACCTTGTTGTAGAGTGAGTGAAGATGTCGAGCAAACAAGCATATAGGCCTCCTAGATTGACCGTTTTGAGAGATGAGGTGGCATTAGGTGTGCTCTAGGACATGGTGAGTCTAGTTTTCTATGCTTTATCTTTGCATTTTTTAATCTAAATTTTCTCTCATTTCTAGGAGGTTTTAGGACCCCATCCAAAAATGTTGCAAAGCATCTTGATTTTTTGCAAAGCATCCCAAAATGGCTAAAAGTGTCCATGACCCCCCAGTCCAAAATTGGCCCAAGTTTCCTAGAGAAACTTTAGGATTTTTCTAATTGTTTGATGATTATTTTTATGCTTGTTACTGATGATTTCTTTATTCTTTTCTAGGTTCCACCTTGTGCATGCTAGTGGCTAGAGGGTAGATTGTTTTTATTTCTCTGGAAGCAAGTTACTCGGATGACTGCAAAGGAGATTGATACCTTGTACAAGACAAGATTATTCTAGATTTATACCATTCCACCAATGAGATGGGTCTTGCACAATAGTGGTTTATACTTTCTCGGGAGATCCGATTTTTGTTGAAATCATATATTTTTAAGAAAATATAATGATTTAAGCCTTGAAAAGTTTCCATTTAAAGGATTCCAATTTGAGAGGTTTTATCAAACCACCTTAGACCAAGCCCCTTGGATAGAACCCCCTAGTTTTAAACCATACCTATAACTTAAGTCTCCTTTACACCTATCAAAATGTCGATAAAACCACTTTTGATTTTACCTTTAGAGGATCAAACAAATTCATTTAAAAAATTATTATTTTAAGCATGTAGTCCTTATTATAAGCTTCCAAAAGCATAATTTTGATTAAATTAAATTTGATTATTATATTTATTTTTTATTTCTTGTGAATGTAGGTTTTTCACCAAAAATCAAGCTCTTTTTCACACATGTGGAAAAAATAGCATTATCAAAAAATTAAAAATATGAGTGCACCAAATATTCAAGTCTTTGATCTAACAAAAAAATAAAAATTGAATTTTGATTCATACAAAAAAAGTTACGTTGTATAGTCTGCCTATGTCTAAATTGTAATTGGTTTGACTTCAAACTTGGTTAAGGAAAAATTAATAAAACACTATGAAACCAAATGAAGCATTAGATATCATAGTTACAAATCTAAATTCAAAAATTAGAATTTTATCCTTCATGAAAAAAATTTATGCATTATACTGTCACCCTTAAAAATGTTGTTTATTGAAAAAACTAGTTCAAGATGGAAAATAAGTAACTGATTCAAAAATTTTGAAAAATATATTTAGAATCTAAAGAAAAAATGTCACAAATCACTAGTTTGCACCATCATCTTCAAATTCTCATGGTTTATCTGCTATAGGTGCCCGAGAGTGAAGATTTAGTTAGAAAAAAAATTATTTTAGTGTCCAATGGCCAAAAATTTAAACCAATATTAGGATCACCCAGATTCCATGATGCGATGTTGATGACCTTGGTAGAGAGATGGGACATATATACCTCTACATTCCATTTTTCATCTAGAGAGATGACAATGACACTTGAGGATGTTCATTTTATTGAGGAGGATTGTTAACACACATAGATGTGTCGTGATATCAAGTATTGCATTGGTCAGCTCAACAATCCTACTCAAATCGGGCCATGCATGGAGTTGAGATGGATCCTTCATCCACACTCACCACTGATGCGGTAGATCATGGTTGTTACCATGGCATCAGTGCTTGTTCCTGATGGTTGAGATGCACAGCTAGACGGTGGCCTCATCCACACTATTTGTGAGATGGAGCAGTATCAGACCATGTATGTGTGGGGTCATAGTATGCTAGCTCACCTCTATTATTATATTGGGTGGTTTTTGTATATAGAGCTTGATAGCATAGTACATTGTACACTCTTGCAAGTGTGGGCCTTCAAGCATATCACATGTACAAGAACCATAGACTATCCCACGGTAGCAACCTTCAGTTACTCATGAGCTTTCAACTACACTTTGAGATGGGTCCGAGAGGTTGGAGATTTACTATATTGGTGGATTCAATTTTATTTTATAGAGGAGGAGGAGGTAGTATAGAGTCCCTACCTTGTTATACCCCAATTCCTAGATGACATGTGATAGCTTGTTTGGATGCAGTAGGATAGGCTCTTATTGGGTTGGCATGACTACATGGTTATGCCATTTTACTATGATAGAGTGATGAGATAGTTTGGATAGGTCCAGGTACCATCGAGACCCTGACCCACCTACATGAGTGTAGCACACAATGGCTCCATAACTAGCAACATTCGGTGTCCAACTATGAAAGAGGTGGAATTCAGTGAAAAAAATGATGAGGACCATGATGTTCCCCCAGCATCAGACTTGGATGATGTAGGCACCACTATAACCTACAAGCATTGGTGGGTGATATTTTGACTAACACATGTCTTCCCTTGGGTGATGTTGGACCTCCTCCAAGTCAGAGAGATGAGAGAGAGGAGGTGGTTGATGGAGACATAGAGGAGGAGGACATGTTAGATGACCTAGAGGGTGAGGCTAAGGAAGAACACAAGCTGATGAATGATGATGTTGATGAGCTTGATGAGGCTATGAATGCCTCAAAGGAGAGGTATGTACCTCATTCACAAGTCACCCTAGCATAGTCAATAGTTTCTAGAGGTATCAACATTCATGAGCATGGAGAGGCCAATGGTACTACACCTTCAACACTTCCAACGCACAAGGGGCGGCCCATCATCTCCCAACGAGACCTCAAGTGGCAGGATGGGTTTCTAGGTAATGATATGCTACTACATTTTTACTTGTATGCATATCATGGTTGTTGAAATGAACAAGACAACTGAGAGTGAGTGGGGGTGAATTAGTTGTAGAAAATTAAACCTTCAAAACCCTCTATAATAATTAGATTTGCATGCATTCATTAAACCCTTATTTTGTTAGGATGTTTAAACATGAAAAACAGATAACAAAAACTAAAATCACAACACCATACACGAGAGAACACCAGATCTATGTGGAAAACCTAATAAGGGAAAATCACTATGAGGATTAGATCACAATATAAGTAATAGAAAAACTACTACAAGGGATCACTACTAGAATAGGACACACTATCCAAAAAGGCTCACAGCCAAGGCTCACTACCACAAAAAGAGTACAAGAAGATAGAAGAGAAATGTTACACAAAGAGAACTTTCTCGATGCAACAAGGTATCCACCACAATTGCTAGCACACTTTCACAATCTTGCATGAAATATTTTGGATTCCTTTAGTTCACTGCCTTTAGGAACCCTAACACTGAAATTCACACTTCTCTTCTCAAATTTTCATCACATAGATTGGTTACATTAGTCTTGCATCCATCTTGCTTCTCAATTCTTTAATACAACACCATACTTATTTATATCAACCTCAACCTCAAAAAATTTCTCTAAGGTCGAAAACTATCCATTACACTTATAAATTCTAAATAGGTCAACACCTAAACATTCCCACGGTGTATAGGAATGAAGGAAATCCAACATAAATCTTGAATTAGGACCCAAATAGATCCAAAAACACATCAACAAGCTTTCATAAACTTTGCATGTAGTGTTAAACACAAGGTCAGCCAATGCTCATGTTAAACACCATAAAAATTAAGTACATGCTTCCTCAAATCAATCTGTAACATCTGGACAACATAATTCACTTGATAATGATCTAGAATAATCCATGAACTACTTAATGTTCATCAAACACTTCATCCAAGCTCGTATCATACAAATAATTTATCTCAAAACAACTGAAAACCCTTATCTACATTCTAACAAATTAAAGTCACTTTGTACTACACCAAATCAAGTAAATAATTGAATATAGAATGATACAAGTATTATAAGAAACTTCCCAAATATTCAAAACCTAATGAAAAATAGTGGAGAAATATGAAGCATATACATTTCTACCAGGCCACATAAAACATCACTAAAAGACTGGTTCACACACTAGTGAAAATATCTTGCACTGTACAATGATCCAAAAGCCCAAATTCTAAATATAACAACCTCTAACAACCTTGAATAACTTGTAAGATCCATACAAACATACCATCAACATAGAAGAAAATCGAAGCACAATACTTGAGAACACTATGAACATTTGCACAACATAGTTTACTTTGTTTATCAAATTTTCTCAAAAGAACTTAGAAACTAAATACTAGAGACAACATCTCAACTCATTACTTATCTCTAGACTATGCAAAAAAAAGGATATCTCCATGTACTCACAACACTTCCTCAAGGTCTCAACTATACATGCACAACTTGCAAAAACTTGTTTTTCTCTTTTTCACAATTTTCTCAATATCCTCCATATGCAACAAACTTCCTCAACACATTGTTGACATCAATGACAACACCATTCAGTAGACTTCTTGTTGACATCAACAACAAAACCTTCATACTTTCAACAATCTCTCCCTTTGTCATTTATGGAAACACGAGATGTGAAAAACCATCAAAGACAACATGCACACTCTCCTTTTTTTCTAGATTAGATAGCCTATACAACATTCCTAAACTCTAATGGCTCTCTCTCCCTTAGACAATAATGATTAGACAACACACACAACTTTCTCTTTTTCCCTTGGTAGATAAGCATTTTCACATGATTCTCTCTCCCCCTTTGACATCAATGGAAAGGGATATAATGTTTTGCATTGTTCCCCCCATTTGACACTAAACCACAATACTTTCTCTGAATAATCCCCCTTAGGAGTACACCCAAATAAATCAGTAACTTTGCAATAATGACAACACATGATATTACCTACTTCCCCTAAGAGGTAGCCACTAACATTAGTCCATAAAAGAGATAGATCCATAGATCCATAGGATTGATGCATCTCCATATGCATCTAGTTCAAAGAAGGAGGTACAATAACCCTCAACTTCTCCCAAAGATACTCAAAAGTGTCTTTAGGAAGAGCCTTAGTAAATATGTCAGCAATTTGATCTTTTGTAGGTAAATACTCAAGCTTCGCTTCATTCTCCATAACCTTTTCTCTCAAAAAGTGATACCTAATTGATATATGCTTTATCCTTGAATGCATCACTGGATTGTTTTAAATTTTAATTGCACTTGTATTATCACAAAAGATAGATATAGGCTCATCATATACAACTTTAATATCCTTCAATGTTTGTCTCATCCATAACACTTGTGTACAACATGATGCTATTGTAATATACTCAACCTTTGCAATAGATAAAGAAACTAAATCTTGCTTCTTACTCAACCATGACACCAATCTACATCCAAGAATGAATGCACCACCACTTGTACTTTTCCTGTCATCAACACAACCAACCCAATTTGCATTTGTATAAGAATTTAATGAGAAATTAGTATCATTAGGATACCACAAGCCATAATATGGACTGCCTCTTAAATATTTGAATATCCTCTTCACTACTAAAACATGTGTTTCTTTAAGATCTTGAAATCAATCCATAAGACAAATTGCATGCATGATATTTGGTCTAGTATCAGTTAGATACATTAGTCCACCAATCATAGATCTATACTTACTCTAATTAGCCTTAGGTGAATCATCATCTTTGCTTAGTTTACAACAAGTCACCATAGGAGTACATACCAGTTTGGAGTCATCCATTCCAAACTTCTTCAACATCTCTTTGACATACTTTGATTGTGAAATGAGCATTCCTTTATCTGTTTGATTGATTTGTAGCCTAAGGAAGAAATTCATCTCCCCAAGCATTGACATTTCAAATTCTTTCTGAATTTCCTCTACAAACTTCTTACACAAAGCTTCATTTCTACCAAAGATAATATCATCCACATACACTACTACTATCAAGATTTTGTCTTCCTCAACTTTGGAGTAAATATTATTGTCTACAGTGCCTTCATTGAATCCTTGTATCAAATTATATTTGTTCAACCTTGCATACCAAATTTTGGGAGCTTGTTTCAATCCATATAGAGCCTTCTTCAACTTACATACCATATCATATTGATCTGAAAACTGAAATCCTTTTGGTTGTTCCATGTAAACTTCTTCCAATTCACCATTCAAAAAAATAAACTTCACATCCATCTGATAAACCTTAAAGTATTTATGTGCCAAAAATTCCAAAAGCATTATGATAGATTCCATCCTAGCCACATGAGAACATTTCTCCTCAAATTCTACACCTTCCACTTGTGAGTAGGCCTTACACAAAAGTATTGCCTTACTTTTTACTACTTCGTTCTCATTCAACTTGTTTCTGAATACCCACTTAGTTCCAATTATGTTTTTGTTTTCCAGTCTAGGAACCAATTCAAAAGTCAATTTTTTCTCTATCTACATAATTTCTTCCATTTCCTTCATCCAATGTTCATCTTTACATGATTCACTCACTGTTTTAGGTTCAACTTTAGAAGGTAAACATAGATTTACCTCAACTTTAGTAGCTTTGCTTCTTGTCAATACACCTTTCCTCTTAGCTCCAATGATCTGATCTTTGGAGTGATTCTTTTGCAAATAGTTAAAGTTTTTAGGGGTCTTCCCTGGAGTTTCTTCCTCTTCATCCTGCACTTCTTTTTCATCAACTATTTCTTCTCCTTCTCTGTAATTAGGTTCATCTAACACATATCCATTCACTACAATCAAATTCTGCAAGTTTTCATCAACTTTAACATTTGTACTTTCAACTATATTTCTCAGCCTTTTTTTGTAACATTTGTAAGCTTTGCTTCTAGTAGAATATCCAAGACACCTTCATTAGACCTTGCATCAAAATTTACTAAGTTTTCTTCTTCTCTTTCAATGTAACATTTGCTTCTAAACACTTTAAAGTGCTTCACAGTAGGAATCCTTACATACCATAGCTCATAGGAAATCTTTGTGTGATTAGCTTTAGCTTGAAATTTTTTATGTAAACAGTAGTATGAATAGCTTCTCTCTAGTAAACTTCTGGAAGATTTTCCTCTTTCATCATAGTCCTTGTGAATTCCTGAATAGTCCACTTTTTCCTTCCAACAACTCCATTCTGCCGAGGAGTTCTAGGGGCAACCAAATGTGTATTTATTCCATGAACTTCACAAAACATGTTAAACTCATTGGAGGTGAATTCACCACTGGATAGGGACAGGGTTGGATTGAGACAATCACTGACTCAATGCTCTGGGTCTCACCTTGATGAATCCCTTTGGTGTCACTCTCCACCACTCAACCTATAGGTCCTATACTATCTAGGCACCCTCAGTTCTTCTGGCCAACCCTGCTATCATTTACAATGCCTTAACCAAACAAATCTTGGTGCTCTTCCTCTCATTCACTCTCTAGCCCTTAATACTCATAAAGACTAGCTATCCTCCAATGCTTCCTAATCTTGTTGTAGGGGTGTGAAATATCTCCCATGGAATGGAAACCATCTCACAAGGATTCTTTGTTGACCTTCCATCAACATTTCTCCATCGCTTACCCAAGAACCCTATTTTAGGGTTTGAGAAGGGCTACTAGCCTTGAGCCCCTTTTAGGCCTCCTCACCCTAGAAAACTGGTTGGTACTCCTCTCCTTCACGGATTATGCCAAAATCCCTTCCGACAATCTCTAGCTCGCTTCCAAGTTCTGAAGATTTTAGGTTTTGGACCTTCACCACCAGACACAAGCAACCCCGACCTTGCAAGAGCTTGAAGCTTTCTTTGATCATTTCTTGGACTGTTTGCTTCTTCTAGCCTCAAATGCTCTGATCTGTCTTCTTTCCCAAACCTTCTCAAGGCTCCTACAACCACTACACACTTTGCATTGTTAAGCATCCAGCACCCCTGCCACATTAGGACTATGCATTGACTATCTTTTCCAAGCTGGGCACTAAGAGTCTCGCCTAGGAAAAGACTTTGAGCATGCTTTCAGAACTCCTAATGTCTCCTACCACTAAAATATGTATAGAGATGGAGCCTAGCCACATTCCCAACAAGTCCATACTTCCTGGTACGGAGGGAATGCAGCCTAAAACTCCATTTTTACATAGTTTCCAATCAAGACAACAAATAAGGGAAAAACACAGAATTTACAAAAATGGATGAAAGCGATGAACTAACTATCTAATGTGCCAAAATAATGCTTCAAAATACTTCTCTACATGCTAATCAACCAACAAAATGCCTTGTTCAACTCATCTAACTGCTGTTCCAGGAACAAGAACAAAAAAATCAAAAAATTCACACCAAAATCACTGTTTTCTTGTTATTCTCATGAAAACTGCAAACGTTCCAAACCTTCCCAACCTTTCAAATAGGTTGAGATCTCCCTTTTAAAAAGCTTGGAAATATTTAGGTTTCCTTTTTCGAGCCTAAGAACGCCCAAAAAGATGAATGTTGAAAACACAAGCAGGTTTCAAGAACCTTGGTCTATTGTTTGTGAAAACAACCAGCATTGTAGGCTTCCAAAACTTATTCAACTTCACCACTTCTAACCTAAGAAACAAAGGTCCTCAACCACAAACAAGATGGTCTACAAGACCTTACACAACACAACAAAATTGTTTTCAACCAAAATCTCAAGAAAGCCTCGAATCCTCATGTGTTCCCCGCACCACCACCTCTATCAAACCTCAAACATTTTATTTTCAAATCTATTTCATTTTCAACCATAGCTTTAAATGCCTTGAATTTATCTAATGCTATAGATTTTTCTCTAAGAAATGTAACCCATGTAATTCTAGAGTAATCATCAATTAAAAGCATAAAGTACCTATCACCTTGTATAATTCTCACCCTTGTAGGACCACAAATATCCATATGCACTAATTCCAGTAATCTGATAGGAGATCATTCCTTTCCTTTAAAACTACTCCTTGTTTTTTTTCCAAATTGACAACTCTCGCAAACAACATTGATAGGTTTTGTGATTCTTGGTAAATCTCTCACTATATGAATTGAACTAATTCTTGTCAAATTTTCAAAATTCATGTGATATCCTCTAGTGCAATAGCCAACTATCATTAATCTGAGACATAAAACAATGAACATCAACACCCTTTAGTTGATAAATGTTTCCATCTATTCTCTTACCGGAAGAATTCACAATTCCAGACCCTTTTTGGATCTCACATGTTTCATCCTTAAACACAAGATTATATCCTTTTCTACACATTTCTCCAAAACTCAAAATATTATTCCTTAAACCATTAACATAGTAAACATTGTTAGTATTATGCTTTCCATCAAAACTAATTGAACCTATTCCATAGATCTTAGCTCCTAAATCATCTCCAAATTTAACTAATCCTCCATCATACTTTTCATGTTTAACAACTTACTTTTGTCTCTGGTCATGAGATTAGAGCAACCACTATCAACAACCTAGTAATTCTTATCTTCTTTAACATGAAAGGAATATACCAAAGTTTATTCAATCTTATGCTTCATCTCCATAACACTTTCCTTCACACAACTTCAGGGTTAGAAGAACTAGATTCTTCTTTCATAGCCAAAAACAATTATTCATTATCATCAAAATCTCCATAATCAGATTCATCATCAGAACTACCAGCATCTTCTCTAACATAGTAAGCTCTTTTAATCATCTTTCCTTTTTTCTCCTTATTCCTATTGTTTATAGCTCTTTTCGGACATCTTGAAGCATAATGACCTATTCTTCTCTAACATAGTAAGCTCTTTTAATCATCTTTCCTTTGTTCTCCTTATTCCTATTGTTTATAGCTCTTTTTGGATATCTTGAAGCATGATGACCTATATCACTACAGCTAAAATATTTCAAAGGTAATTTGACTTTGTAATTACTAATACCCTTTTCCATCTTTCTCACAAAGTTAGCTTCCACATCATCAAGATCTTCTCCATCTATATCTACTACCTTCTTTGAATTACTAGCCTTGAAAGAAGTCTGTACTTTTGTACCATTTTTCAAACCAAGTTTTCTCATTTCAAATTTAGTTAGTGTACCAATCAACTGATCTCTAGAATAATTATCAAAACCTATAGTTTCCTCAATAGTAGATACCTTTCCACTATAACAATCAAGAAGAAATCTAATAAATTTCTTTAATACTTTAGATTCTTTAACTATTGCACCAAGGCCTCTCATAGTACTTACCAACTCATCAAATCTTTGTATGTAGATTTTAATTATTTAATCCTTAGACATTCGCATCATTTCAAACTATGCCTTCAAGTTCTGAAACTTTTCTTGTTTGACCTTTGGATCTCCTTCATAAATCTTGCCTTAGCATTGATCTCATGTGCCTTGATCTTTGCACTTGTACTTGGACCATTTGTAGGTGGAGTGTATGAAGTTGTATAAGCCTGTTCAATCTCATATCCCTAAGTTGCCAAATATCCTTCCATCTCTATCTTCCAGAATGCATAATCTATGTCATCAAATCTAGGACATTCCAAGGCAACCTTGTTCACCATCCCATATCTACCTCAAGTAGTTAAGCTCTTTTCCAAGGAACCTTAGTCTGATACCAATTGTTGAAATTAATAAGACAACTGAGAGGGGGGATGAATTAGTTGTAGCAAATTAAACCTTCAAAACCATCTACAATAATCAGATCCAAATGCATTCATTAAACACTTATTATGTTAGGATGATTAAACATGAAATGCATATAACAAAAACTAAAATCATAGCAGCATACACAAGAGAACACCAGATTTATGTGGAAAACCAAATGAGGGAAAAACCACTGTGAGGATTAGATCACAATATAAATAATAGAAAAACCGGTATAAGGGCTCACTGCCAAAATATGACACACTATCCAAAAAGGCTCATAACAAGGGCTCACTGCCATGGAAAGAATACAAGAAGATAGAAGATAAATTTTACACAGAGGATACTTTATCAATGCAACAAGGAATCCACCACAATTTCTCACACACTTTCGTAGTCTTGCATGAAATATTTTGGATTGCTTTAGCTCACTGCCTTCAAGAACCCTAACACTGAAATTCACACTACTCTACTCAAATTTGCATCACACACATCACTCGCATTAGTATCGCATCTATATTTCTTCTCACTTCTTTCATACATTCAACTCACAACAACACCATACTTATTTATATCAATCTCAACCTCAAAAACCTTCTCTAAGGTCAGCAACTATCCATTACACTTACAAATTCAAAATATGCCAGCACCTAAACATTCTTGTAGTAGATAGGAATGAAGGTGACCCAACATAAATCCTAAAGTATGACCCAAATAGATCCAAACATACCTCAACACGCTTTCATAAACTTCACATGTATTGTTGAACACAAGGTCGTCCAATACCTGTGTTAAACACCATAAACATTAAGTACATGCTTCCTCAAATCAATCTATAACACTTGGAAAACATAATTCACTTGAGCATGATCTAGAGTAATCCCAAAACTACTTAAGATTCATCAAACACTTCATCCAATCTCACATCATACAAATACTTCATCTCAAAACAATTGGTAACCCTTATTTGCATACTGACAAATGAAACTCACTCTGTACTACACCAAATCAAGTAAATTCTTGAATACAAAAAGATACAAGAATTATAAGAAACTTCCCAAATCCACACAACCTAAATCCAAACGGTGGAGAAATGTGGAGCAAATACATTTATCCCAGGCCATAGAAAACATCACTAAAAGACTGGTTCACACACTGGTGAAAATATCTCACATTGTACAATGATCTAAAATCCCAAATTTTTAATATAGAAACCTCTAACAACCTTGAATAACCTAGAACATCTGCACAAGTATAGCATCATCACAAAATAAATGTGAAGCACAATAATAGAGCACACTATGAAAATTTGCATAACACAGTTTACTCTATTTATCAAATTTTCTCAAAAGCACTTGGAAACCAAGTACCAAAGACATCATCTCAATTCATTACTTATCTCCAGAATCTCCAACAAAAAGATAACTCCATCTACTTACAACACTTCCTCAAGGTCTCAACTACACATGCACAACTTGTAACAACCTGTTTTCCTCTTTTTCACAATTTTCTCAATATCCTCCATATGCAAAAAGCTCCCTCGACACATAGTTGACATCAATGACAACACCATTCAGTAGACTTCCTGTTGACAGCAATGACAACAACTTCATACTTAAAAAAATGGCATGTTTTGATATTATTTTATTGTTTTCTTCATCTTGTAGTGTGTACTTGAAAGTGGCAAGACTTCTATCGTCTAGTCACTACAGAGATGTCCCCTACCTTGCTCCCAGATCTAGACATATAGGCAGAGCATATGCCCCCACCTATCATAGGGCGACATGATGACCTTTCCAAGCCTTTTTGTGATATTGAGGACCACACACAAGGCAACCACAAGGCATGTTGATCTATCTACTATGAGGGAAAAGCGAGTGAGAGGTGATCTTTCTTAGCTATATAATGCATATGAAGAGCTCCGGCCTTCTTGGATTTTGGCCGATGGTGTGGCACAGGTTTTCATGTAGTTAGAACTCAGCAAGCTATAGGAGGAGATCACTAGACTACATGATGAGAGAGATAACATCGATCAGGAGCATGTAGCGGCCATGGTATGGGAGGGGATTTTACAGGGTGAGGCATGGGTCTCATGGGAGTAGATGAGCTATAGGATCATGTCATGCTTGACCGTCTCATGATGGGCATCATGACTAGGTCCTGAGGGGTCTAGCTGCTATAGGCCCCACTAGCATTATTGTATTTGAGATTGATGTATATAAACCTTTATGATATATGAGCATTTTATTTTTATTTTGACTTAGATGACAATGTGATCTATTAAATAATATTTTGTAAGAGTACTTAATAAATATCTCCATCATCTAAATTTTAGTGTGACCTAGCCTAAACATTTGAGTTTATATTAGATGCCACATTTTGCTTAAGTGATATGTGTTAAAGTAAAACACACTTAAGATCTAATTAGGAAATTAAATACATGTAATGATCTAATTTAACACAACACACGTGAGATTTGAATAGTATGCAAAAATAAAGTAATAATTCAATATAATGAACAATTTCTCTACATAATTCAAGACACACACGCAAGATATGTTTCCCAAGAATGAAACAATGTGAGATAAAATAGAAAACTATCTACTATATCTAACAACATGATTTAATACATACTATTCAAATGAAATGCTAAATGTAATATTTGTGCAGATGCACAACTTTGATAGGTTATTTTAAAGGTGTTCCATATATTTCTATTAATGTGTATGCACCAAACCCATAGCTTTCATTAATTACATAAGGTCCTAACCAATTCAGATTAAATTTTCCTTTTTCACCTAAGGCATTATTAACATTATGTTGATTCTCATATAATACCAAATCACCTTTGTTAAATGAGTGGGGAATGACATTATTATTTTAACTATGTTGCATTTTTTTGGATTAGGCTTGAAGATGTTGAAGAGAACTGATACGTTGTTCATCAAGCATTTCAAGTTGTTGTAATCATTTTTCTTTATACGTAGTGTGATTAATAAGTCCTCAGAGAGAGATCCTTAGTGAAGGGATTTCTAACTCTAAAGGCATTATTGCATTGGCACCATAAACAAGGTTATAAGGTGTGTTTCCTATAGGTGTTCAAATACTAGTGTGATAATCACGTAATGCATAAGATAAATAAGTGCACCAATCCTTATTTTTTATCAAGACTTGTTCAGGAGTTTTATTAGTTGATTTAGCTTAGCCATTAGATTGTGGGTAGTAAGGCATTGAGAAGTGTTGAATGTGGAATTTTTCCAACAACTTGTTCACATCATTATTCTTAAATAGAATTCAATTGTCTAAAACCAATATGGAAGGAAGGCTTAAGTGAGCTATAATGTGTTTGAATATGAAATGATAGATTCCTATTGTCGAGTGAAGAGGAATGGCTTCTACCCATTTTATGAAATAATATGTTGTGGTAATCATGAACATGTGTCTTGAAGAAGACAGAGGAGATATCTTCCCAATGAGATCCAAACCCCAAACCAAAAATGGCCAAATAGGAACTTGGGCATGTAGTTTAGAAGTAGAAGCATGGATCAAATTGTTATGTTCTTGACATTTATGACATTTCTTAACATACTCGAAACAATCTTGCTCCATATGTCTCTAGTAATATCTAATGTGGATTAATTTGTGAACTAATGATCTTCCTCCAAAATGTCCCCCACAAGCACCAGCATGAGCTTCATCAAGGGCTATAGGGATTTCCAATTGTTTAGGCATCTAAGAAAGAGGCCATCAAATGATTGTCTATATAAAACATCTACTTTTGAATACAAGCTCTAGTGTTCTTAGTGGTTGGTTCAAGAAAGGTTCCTTCTTTTAAGTACTTGAATATATGCATGTACCATTTGAGAGGTTCTTCAATAGTTGTTACTAGTGTTTCTTTCACTTTTTCCTCCATTGATGGTTTTAGAATTGTGTGCACATGACAAACATAAAATCCAGAGAAGGGTCATCGAGAGATACAAGGGAAGTGACGCTTTCCATTGCATCTGCATGTCGATTATCCTTTAAGGGAATA
>VDFB02198701.1:10236-58240 GCA_007258455.2 Sequoia sempervirens | reverse complement strand
AAAGATAGGTCTCAAGATTAAATGTTTGAGATTAGATAGAGGTGGTGAATTCACTTCTAGTGAATTTAATTCTTTTTGTGAAGAACATGGGATAAAGAGAAAATTATCCACCCTGTGGACCCCTCGGCAAAATGGTGTTGTGGAAAGGAAGAACAAGACAATTCAAGAAGCTACTAGGACTATGATTCTAGAAGGAAATGTTTTGCATATCTACTAGAGAGAAGTTGTGAGTACTATTGTTTACACTCTCAACTGGGTACATCTCAAAGGTGATACCAGTAAGACTCCTTATGAGCTATGGTATGGTCAAAAGCCTACTGTTAGATGCTTCAAAATCTTTGGGAGTAAATGCTATATCAAAAGAGATGAAGATATAGGAAAGTTTGATGCTAGAAGTGATGAAGGAATATTTCCTAGTTATTCTACTAAAAGTAAATCCTACCAGTGCTACAACAAGAGATTGAGGAAAGTAATTGAAAGTGCTAATTTCAAGGTTGATGAAGACACAATTAGACCATCCAAAACCTATGGATATGATTTAGATGATCAGAATGATAGTTCATATAAAGGAAAGAAAGTTTAGATCATTCTGGTGAATGAGGAAAATCAAGAGGAAGGAACTAGTGAAAGTGCAGAAGTGAGATCACAAGACTTGAAGTTCAAGAACAATCTAAGACTCCAAGTTATGTAAGACTAAATCATTCAGAATATCAGATTATTGGTGATAAGAAAAAAGGTGTTCAAACTAGGAGAAGAATTAAAGAAGAATACTGTTTGATCTCAAAGACTGAGCCTAATAGTGTCAATGAAGCATGCAAAGATGAACATTGGGTGGAACCAATGAAAGAAGAACTACTACAAATTGAGAATAATGATACATGGTTTCTTGTTCCTAGACTTAAGGACAAAAATGTAATTGGAACTAAATGGGTCTTTTGAAACAAATTGAATGAGCAAGGTGAATTTGTTAGAAAAAAAGAAAGACTTGTGTGTAAAGGATATTCTCAGATGAAAGGAATTGACTTTGAAGAAACTTTTTCTCCTGTTGTTAGGATTGAAGTTGTGAGACTATTTCTTGCTTATGTTTCTTACAAAAATTTCAAGGTTTATCAGATGGATGTCAAGTCAGCATTTCTAAATAGTGAACTGGAAGAAGAAGTGTATATTGAGCAACCTGATGGATTTCAATTGATTAATTAGGGAGATATGGTTTTCTAGTTGAAGAAAGCATTGTATGGACTTAAGCAAGCCCCAAGAGCATGGTATGCTAGATTGGACAAGTATTTGTTGAAGCTTGGATTTAAGGATACTTTTGAATATCTCAGAGGGAAGCTAGGGGTGATTACCCCTACTAATAAGAATTAAGGTGCATTGACTTGCATCATTTTTTGTATTTCATAGTCATATCTTGTGATCCAGATTGATGTTGTGGTGGCCACTACTCAGGGGAAGTAATCAGATGTTCAAAAATGTGGTTTAGAGCTTGTGTGGAGAAAGATAATGTGTATCTTTTTCATTGATGTCAAAGGGGGAGAAGAGACATGTGAAAATATGTTAAAGAGTTAAGGAGAAAAGATTCAAAATTTAAGGTGGAGAAAGTGCTAAGAGAAAGTTGTGTTGATGGTGTTTTTCACATCATGTGTTTCCATCAATGTCAAAGGGGGATATTGTTGGATATTACTAATTTTTGGTTGTAATTGATGTCAAAACTATTGGAATTAATGTATTTAAGGTTGTATATGTCGAGGATATTGAGAAAATTATAATAAAATAAGTTGCAGGTTGTCGGTGGTGCAGTGAAGTTAAACATGGTGGCTAGTTTAGTATATTGATGATAAGAGGTTATGGAATAAAGGGTTTGTTGACAAGTATATCTAGTTTATCCACATGAATATTTGATTTAGTTATGAGTATCTATGTTCTGATAGTTGTTATGTTGCTTTAGTTGGTGTTCCTTAAAGAAGATGATGTGATTCTAGTAATTTTATTTGTTTTAGATGCTTCTATGGTGATTCATGATGCTTTTGGATGTTTATAGATAATGCTCTATCTGTGTTGTTGGTCCGCATTTATCGGTGTGTTTTTGATTGGTGATTTTCTTTTGTGAGTTCATGTTTTTCATGATCATGGCCGACAAGGTGATTGTTGCATGTTGCAGATATTCGAGGAATAATTGTTTAAGGTGTTTCATGTTCGAGACATGTTTTTTTGGATCCTTACTATGTTATGTCCAATATTGTTTGGTGCGTACTAATAATTGTTTATTGATTTGGGTTGATAGTTTGTACACATTTTATATTTTGTTGGGCTGACATATAGTTGATGTTATCCTTAGTTGCGGATATATATGATCAATTTTTTATACCATTTGAAGGCATGATGTGCAATGTATGTTGAGTGTTGTGTGTGAATAATGTTCCAATCTTTCGAAGGTAGAAGTAAAGTGTGAAGAAGAGTGAGTAGAAGAAAGTGTTTATGTGCTTAACCAGAACTATAATTATGCATTAGAAGATGTTATTTTCTTAGTTCAAAATCTTCTAGATGTAATTTGAATGTGATTGTAAGACAACGATTCTTCCTTTGGGTAGTAAGCCTTTTGTATTTGAGTAGTGAGCTCTAGGTAGTGTGCTTGAATGCATGTGCATTCCCCGTTTATAATAATTTTAACAAAGTATAATCTTGTGGATTAACCTCCACTGTGGTTTTTCCCCTAATAGCATTTCCACATAAAAAATCTTGGTGTTATGTGTGTTTTTGATGTGGTGATGGTTTATGCTTTCATTTTTATTTATCAGATCAGAGAATAAGTTTAATATTTATAATTTTTGTGACAACTGATTCACCCCCCCTCTTAGTTGTTTTACCTTGTGTTTCCAACAGACCCTATTATATTCTTCAAATACCTGGAGTATGATACCATTCTTCCGCACTTTGTCTACTTCACATTTAGCTATAGTGTTCCTGCACTGTATAATTTCATCAATGACCTCCCATGTTAATAGCTGAACATGATCTCTATTTATTCTTTCTATCCATTCCTTGAAATATTTAGCTTCTTTTCACTCTTGTCCTAATGACTAGGGATCACAACCTTGACATGCTAGCATTTCAATAAGTTCTTGATTTTCATCAATCAATTTTATGCATTCTACAGTGACTATTTTGAATCCTTCAATAAATTCTATTAACATGTCACCTTCCCATTTCAATTGTTTCTTCTTGTTTTCCAAAAATGGAAGTTCTTGTTATGATATTACATCACCCTATATTAACTCTTGGATATTTAACTGCATGTGAATTTCAATGTTTCACCTTTCTTCAATAACTTGCTCTTGGAAAAATCTGCATTCATTTTCAAATCTTTTTGATTTCTTTGAACGACGGTATGCTTCCTTGTGCTTTCCTATTGCATCTGTAATGAATTCTTCCCCTTTCTTTACACAACATTCAATCCATTTTTCATACATATTCATTTTGTGGGGAACTACTGCAATTACATCCACTCATTCTTGTGAGATCAATACTGGATGTTGGGGCAGTTCAGCTTGTGCTTGACCGGATAAAGTTAACGACTTTATAAAATGTTCTAAGGTAGTAACCCATTCTTTCAATTCTCTTTTCTTCTTTTTGTATTTATGCACTCTAGCAACAATATCATTCAAGTTCACTTTTATTTCCTCTAGCTCTTGCTTCCAAGATGAGTGTCCAAGGTTAATACTAATTATCTTGTACTTCTTAGGTGTTATTTCATGTTTTTCTTTATCACCTTTTGGATTCGCTATCTAGATGGTTCTGTTACCATTTGTATTTCTTTGTATGACATGTTTTGTTTTGGCTTCACGCCTAGGTTTAGGAGTGTCCACTTCTTGTAAAAAATTATTAAGATTCAAATGTAATACTTCTACTTCCATTGGGGAATCCAATTCCCTGATAAACCAATCAGGTGTATCATCATCTTGTTCTACCTCTATAGAATTTCTTTGTTCCTATTTTCCACTTGATTCAAGAACTTATTCTCTTTGTCCTGTCACATTTTATGAAATGGGAATTTCTTCAATAATTTCTAGCATAGATTCAGGATTAGTAGGGCTTGGCACTATCTCCTTTGTTTGAAGACTTATATTTTCATGTCTATCTAAATTTTCAACTTCATCTCTCTGAACATTACTTTCTTTATTCTCAAGGTTTTCTTCATTTTCAATTTTGTCACCTAAAAACTATGTAGCTTCCTCTTCTTCAATTTCAATTTCAACTCCAACATGGCCTTTCTTTGGTCATTCGAAGACCTATCAATGTTCATTAACATTTTGAACATTCCTAAGTGAAGGTTGGTAATCAAAAGTATCTTCAACAATTCTTTCATCAATAGGATCCTGCATTGCAATCTCGCCTATTTCCATCTCAAGAACATTAGGGTTTTCCACCTCTGAGGTGAGTGTTCCTTGTATAAACTCTTCTTCTTCAATATTTATAGGGTTAGAACCTTTATCTTGAATCTCTTTTATCACTAGATGTACCATGGGCTTATCTTTAGACTTCTTTTCTTTCAATTTCTCCCACATAGCACCCCATTTATCCATTTATTCTTTAATTTTGGCTTCATATTCTTCAGAAAATTTGTCCAAAACCATTGGAGTTCCTCCCAATGCTTGTTTCATACTAGCCATGTTAACAGAAGGGGGAGAATTAAACAATCCTACAGCCCTTTGAGATGCAGACCTGGTTTGTGCACCAACATTTTCTGTTACTCCTACTTCTTCATCAATAATCACTTTAATTCTTGGTTTCGCTGTAGAGGAAGATGCACCTTTAGGTCTTAATTTTGATTTATCTTTACCAACTTCTCCATCTTTCTGTTTATCATATGGTTTCATGGGAATTTCTTGTCTTGAAATTTTAGGGTTTTTTCTTCAATTCTAATACCTGGAGCCGCCTTACTAGTTTTCCTTCTCTTCTTAGTAGGCCTTAGTAGGCTCTCCACTCTCAAATTTTGTTTAATCTTTTTTCTTCCTCCTTTTATCTTCTAAAAATGTGGGCACGATTCCTCTTTCTCTCAAAGCTTTACAAAAATCATCAATCTAGTGTTGAGTATACACTAAGACTGGTATGGTGAACTCATCAATTGATTTCATATCCTCATCATCAAAGCCTGGGTCTGGGATAGGTTCATCATATACCCTATCTTCATTATAGAACTTGTTTAACATTTGGCCATCATCCTTTTCCAACTAATTTGCAATGTCATGAAGCTTGAGAATTCGGGTAGATTCTAGAGACAATCTTTCATATTTTCTTCTTCTTACCACATGCTCGTCTTCATAATTAAGCCAATAATCTTCTAAATGTGGCACATTAACACGATAACCAGTTATATTCTTGGTAATATTTCCTTCAATATGATAATATATTCTTTGGAGTGGGATCTCTTCAAAATGGTATGTTCTTGATTCTTCTTCACACAAGTCAGTCACTTTAATTGCATTACACTTATAGTTTCCTATTGCAATGGGAAATTTAAAAGAGGCCTTGCGAGCATGGCTATAAAGAGCCTAAGACGGTTTCAACTATCTCACTAATTCTAATAAAACAATTGTGTCTATTGGGTACTTGGGTAGCATGAATGGATTCCCATCAAATCCCTCCACCCTACTATAGGAGTATGTAGGTAACTTTATGTACTAGCCTCCCATTGGTCGAATGACACTTTGTGCTTCTAGGGATAATATTTTGGCTTTATCACCTTCCATTGTTCTAACCAATTTCATGGAGAAAAAATCATTGACTTTCCTGTAATCATATTTATATCCATGGATGGTGATCTCAGGTAGATGTGCATATATCAAACTATTTCCCACCTTTGTACCTAGAGTACCAATATTTTTCAACCCTTGTTTGCTATCCCTCATGGCATAGGAGTAAATAATATATGACGACATATAAAACCACCTGGTTTTGGGAAATGTTGTTATTTGTTCATACAATATGTCACTTATAAGGTTTCTCCAATGGAATTGCACGAGACCTTCCATTAGGCTGGATATTATTACAAACATCCAGGGTTCAAATTTGCTTGTATCTCTTAAACTAGCTAACCTGTTTAGCAGATTTATAATAACTTGCATTTCTTGTTTGAAAATAGACCTCTAAATTACCTTATTTTTTGGTGTAATTGGCTCTTGGAACCATTGGGTAGTCATAATTTCTTGATTGTGCTCTTCAACATTTTGATGTCTTGCTCTTGCCTTTCATATCAACATTATACATTTGTGTGTAAATGGGGAGACCACATGTGTATATGATTCCTTTTTGTGAGAGGTCTGCATAAATTCTCCCTTCTTTCTCAATGACCCTTCTGGCTGGGTTGTAGTAATTTATACATTGCATAATTAATTTAGGGGCCTCCATCACTAGTGGAAACCCTCTTGACAAAAGTAACCCATTTACCACAACATTCTTGGTACATTGAGAAGAATTTTATTGTAATACCTACGAATAGATTTCAATATCATAAGACCATCCCATATGAATGTCTGTAACCACTACATTGATTGGTACGACTTGTGAATTGCAGTATTTGAATTCATCCTCTTGCCTTGCATCAGAAGTACTCATTTTCTTTGTGTGTTCTGCATTTTCTAGAATGTGTGTCTTGTGTGCGAGTTAGGGTTAAATTTAACCAAAACATACAATTTATAAAAAATTGAATTCATTTTTTGATTAAATTAAGAAAATAAAAGAATAATCAACATTTCAATTTCTAAATGGAAATACCATTATTGAGATCTTTTGGCTTGAAAAAAACTAATAGAATACCAGTTGTCTAAAACATACTTGGTTCTGGTTGGTAATGATGATCTTCAAAATGCAGCTTCAAAACCCTTGGTAGTTGTGTTTCGGTTTCTTGAATTTTACCTCCTTGTGCACCAATGTCATTTTGTTCTTTCAATTTCCTTCACAAATTCATAGTATGACACAAAGTAGAGTGTTACAAAAGCAATTGCATGTTTTAGGTGGTGCCAAGTACATAGGTAGTTTTCTACCTTCATTAATTACCTGTTATTTCTCATTAATTCCTCAAATAATGGTGTAATCATTATGGATTAGGGTCCAAATCACAAACACCTAGATTTCTGCACGAGCTCACTACTAGAGGAAAAAGATGGCACAATGATTATACATGGAAATTAGATGTCACACTGATTCTCTGTAAGGTATAGGTCATTAAAGATACATGATCAATTGGTGATCACTGGGATTAAAGATTTCTGGTATTGTATTTAAAAAGAAACACCAAGATCCAAGAATTAACCTCTAAGCTTCAGAAAGAGAAAGCTGGAGCAAGAGGAAAGACCGGAAATAGACTCAGACTCTCCAATTTCTAACTTCCAAGAAAAAAGAGAAATGATAAAATACCAAACTCTAATAAAAAGGAAACTATAGGGATTGACGACTCTAGTCAATGAAGCACCAGGTGGAGCCAAGACCAAACGAAGATACAAATTCTCTTGGTGCCAATGAAGGACTCTCAGATTCCAGTTTCCAATAATATTTTGAACTTTATGAAAAGAATGAAACACCGAATTCAAGAAATAAAATGATAGATCAAAAAAGGCCAAGTGAAATTGAAAGAGAGATCAATAACCAACTGGGCCGTAGAACGATGCCAAGCAAACAAAAGCAAAACTGAATAGAGGGAAGAAAAGAAAAAATGGGGTCCACATTTTTCCAAGGGGAAAAATGGGGCATATTGTGAGACCACACAACACTTTTCACCATCTTGTTTATTCAGAAGCATCAAATACCCAATTACAAACCCTCCTTTTCTATGTTCTCTTTCAAGGTTGAACCATCTCAAAGTAATGAAACAATGAATCATGAATAACATGGGTATGTCTAGGATCATGATGGGCCAAAAAGTGGCGATATGATGGGAATGTGTAGGGTATGTGGCTGATGATTTTTTTTTACCCAAAATTCATGACACAAAAAGGGTTTTTAAAGGAGATTCTCAGCTTTCCACCAATATAAATTATGCTTTACTTTGAATTTAATAAATAATTATTATTCATTTTCTATTTGAGTTACGACTAAAGTCGTGATTGATAGGCTGATTGAAAAATGTTTATAGCTTTCAAACAGTATCACATTTTTTGAATCCAAAACACACACCACATTCTATACTTCACATACTATAGGATTAAAAAAAATTAATTTCATGAATTTTTGACCAAGTTAAGGTGGTCGGACATACGATTTTTTATATTTTTTAAAAGTTGTAATAAAAAATTCATACTTAATTATTTACTTGAGAAAAATTACAAAAAAATATGCATCACATTGGGAAATGAGTCCTCTAATTATATCTAAAATCTTACTAAAAAATATTTTCATTTTATTGTGGTTAGGGTGGTCAGATAGACACCTACTTCTTATTTTTTCCCTGAAATTTAAGTGCTACTGCATTGAAATTTCAAATTTTCACCAAATAGATTTTTTCTTTAAATAAACATAGTAGTTTAGAAACTGCATTCAATTTGCTATAGATTCTATTCTTACATATTTTTTAAATAATATAGATAACTTATTCAAATTTTTACATCAATTTGATTAACTCTGATTTTTCTAAATTTTTCGCCACTTAAGGGCCTATTTTTTCCATGATGATCCTACACATACCCACATGCCTTTATGATGTTGTCCATACATTGCACCAGCTATTGCCTCATTCAAACTTTCCTACCCATATTTATAATTATCTTCATACCTTGCACTCCATGCATTATCCAGATGTTTTTACTCCTTCTGACCTTGCAAAGAAGTTGCTTCCCCACATACATATAAGCACTACTTGCCATTACTTCTTATTTTTTTGATGGCTGCCTCTCCGAGTTATGAACTCCAAACAACATAACAACATCAATAGAATGTATTAAACAAGGTGACAATAACCACCAAAAGAGGTATAACCATAACAATACAAGAATGTGCTTTAAACATAATTCTTTAGATGAGAAAGTGATGCACTCTTATTCTATTTTGTAAATTACTTAAGTATTCAAATGGGCCTATTGTTTATCTATGATTTTCACTTCATTGCACTTGAACTTATTGTCATGAATTAGAAATACTCCTTCAGCTGAAATGTTCTTTTACTTGAGCAATATGAATATGTTTCCTATCTCATTCCCCTTTTGAGAAATAGGGGCAGCTTGTTGGGCTCAACCCTTGTGGGAGACCATTCTTACACCACATGATATGATGTCTTTAGAAATGAATCAGCAACATTATTTCTCCTATACCTATACAGTGAATAAACATGTTAGATAAAAAATAGTGAAGCTCAACGCTCATGTGATATTTTATTTTTTAGGCTGTCTTGCATACTTCTGATATTTGTTCAACTGACTCAATACATTATAGGAAATGCACTATATTTCTATTGATAGCGAATATAGGAAGACTCATATCTAGAGCTCTAACAACTCTTCTCATCATGATGTAGGTTCACTCAAGATCAGGAGCAAGGAGGAGTAGCTGCAATGAAGACCTACAACAACACCAACAAGCAACATGATGGATATGATTTTTTTTTATATTATTTTTTTCACTTCTTTATCTTCAATTTCATAGTACATTCCCTATTTTGTGTTGGTTTAGCTACTCCCACGGCTTACGTGGGACCATTTATCACTCCTTTCTTTCTAATGACTATGAATACAACATTTTTTGCAATCTTGTACAATTTTGTGTTTACTTCCTTTGTAAAGTGAATGAAACATTATAAAGTGAATGAAATATTGAAAATAAATGGAAGCAATCATCTTTTAATTTATGTAGTTTCTTCTATACTACAAAGCATTGAATGACAATTTGAATCCTTTCTTTTGTTGAAAACATATTGCACAATAACAACTGAATTTTTCTTTTAAACTTCAATATATGCAATGGTTAAGCAAAGAAGAAATAAGTTGAAATCTTTTCACCTTTAAAATGGAAATAAACTATTTCAGCTCTACCAATTTGAGTTGTAGGTGAGAAATTGGTAACATTCTCGGTGATTTCCACTGAAAGCTTTCCTTCTAAGCATTAGACCAGTTGCCTTAGACAATTCATTGGGCGCCAAGTAAAATTTGTTCCTTCTTGAACTTAGAAAACTATGAAACTAAACATGTAAACAACTCTAAACAACATTAGAAAACCAAACAAAACCAAACTGAAAGCAAAGTAAAAGTCCCTAGTGGCCAGAAAACATCTGTAGTAGCACTTAAGGAAAAGAAAAAGATTGAAAGAAATGTGCAAAGTACTTATTAGCAGAAAATGCTAACTCTAACCTACACTAACCAATGAAAGTGACACTCAAACAAAACCATTAAATGGTTTTGAAAAATAAATCCCTCTTCTAACCAACTGAGGATGCTTTGCATGCTTATAAACTAGAAATAAGAGGTGAAAAACAAGAATACTCCCCACACATTGTTGTACTACAACTTGAAGATTACAACCAAAGGAAAAAATATTATGAATCTAGTCAAACATACTCTAGGTTTCCATGAATGGGTAAGTTGGATCTGTTGCTCCTCAACTACAATCTCATTCTCATGGGCATTGAAACCTTGTTGAATATTGCTATTAACGTTGCTGGCTAAATCACTAATGGGGCATCCTCTTGAAAGGATGAAGCTTGAACCTTTATTGTTGGCTTCTTGCTGATTACCTACTGTTTCAATCTCATTTTTTTGAGTGATATCATTTGAAGATACATCACTCAACCTTTCAAAAAACTCATCAATTATATTAGTATACAAATCTTCATCAAACCCATCTTTTTTTTTTTATTCATAATAGGCTCTGAGGTATCCTCCTAACTGATTTCATGAGAACTTGGAAAAACATCAAGACCCATACCTTGAAAAGTAGCTTGCTTTAGCTTAGCTTGAAATTTTTGCATGTACCTCAACTTCTTGACTATCCAAATTAAGGATGCTCTCATTGTTCTACTCACTATCTAGTCCCTTAGCTAAATGGCTTCCATCATTTTGTTACTCAAAACTTGATAAATTTGTTAGTTCACATACACTCTCTTCATCATTACTAATAAATAAAGGAAGCTCTTCAAACAAATCATTCAAACCTTGAGTTTGGACATCCCCTTTTACCTCCTCAAGTTGTTGCCCCACACTTTCTCCTTCAAAAGATGATTGTTTGACGCCCAAGTTTGAAACAAAAATCTCAATGTCATCCCAAAACATGTCTTCTTCATTCTCATTCTCATTTCCATTTTCTTGTGAAGGAAGAAAATTTATTACCCTACTACATCCCTCTTGAGGTATCAAAAAATAATTTTTTTGAACCTCTTCTTCTTGTCCTAAATCCAGTATGGATATGATCTAAGATATGTTTTCTGCATCACCCACAAGAAGAGCTAATTCCTCAAATAGGTCAGTAAAAATTGGAGAACTATCATCTATTCCTTGATCTAGGATCTATTGTTCCTCAACTAAAACCCCCTTTATTCCTTGTAGCAATTGTTCCTAATTTTATAGATCTTCTTCATCACTGTACCAACTAGATACTTTGAAATTATTTTTCAATTTTATGTTGTTCCAATGCATCAACCTTCACCACACATGCAACATTCTTATGTTGAGCTGAGAAAATGGTACAATCAACAACAACCTCTTGCTTTGTATCCTATTGTGCTAATTGATCCTTTGAAAAACTTTCATCATCTTCCACAAAAAAAGGAAGCTCATTAGTGAAAAAATTGAAAGATTCATTAGGAGAAGTGTTTTCTTATTCAATCTTCTGCTACTACAAATAGTAAACTTCCAAAGTTGAACACAATGGATTTACCTTTCTAAGCTCCTCAATGAAGAGTAAGGTATTTTGATCAAAGGGTTCACCCTTGGATTCCTCAGGTGGGGAAACTTAGGGAACTTCTTGGACTGTTGGGGAACAAATAGGATTTTCTAGAAACTGTTCTTGAGAAAATGTGGGTTGAACCTGCTCAAGAATAGGTTCATCCAATATAAAGCATTTTTTTTTGAACCTAGGAATATCCTTCCCAAAAAATGTGTTTGGAAAGACACCAATAGGGTTAGCTTCTTGGGTTTCTTGCAAAAAAAATGTTGCTCAAAGGGGCTGCTCTACAACTCTACTAGGTTGAATTTGTTCATTTTCCTTAGCTTGCAAAGGATGGAGGCTTCTGAAACTTGGGATTTCAAGATTAAGAGGCCATCTCAGGGAGTTAAAGACCTTATCCTTCCTAAAACTTGGAATTTCAACTTTAGGAATACTAAGAGGCTCATTCTGTCTAAATCTTCGAAACTTATACTTACAAACCTCCTCTTAAGCAGGTTGTTCTAGAACTATAAGATCTATGCAAACTTTGTGCTTTTGTGTTACTAACACTTTCTCATAGAGATAGGCCTAATAAGCCATCTCTTCCTATTGCTGATTGTACTCATGTTTCCTCTTGATCTCCTCCACCTGCTTTTTGAAATCAAGCATGAAGTCAAGAAATTTTCTCTTTAGGCTCATAATCTCCTCCTTTTCATGCTCTTGGAGCTAGTTTTGAGCATATGAAGGATGATATGGAGGTTGAGTAGGGGTGTGTGGGTGGCAATTATATTGGGCATGCTACTTTTGAAAATCCATGGTATTAAAATCAGCAACATGATTAAGATGATATGGTTGATGATCATGAGGTGGATAAGTAGATCTTCCATGATATGGTGGATGATAGGACATATCTCCATGAAACATAGACATCTTTGTTCATTCATAACCTAGAAAACAACAAAAAATATACTTTTAAAACAATCCTACTTGAAACATACAACTCAACAGTAATTTGTGTGAAGGCTCGAACTAAACACAATCACACAACCTAAATTATATGAAATTTTGCACACAAACTCACAATAACAAGACATGAAAAATATTCATCACTTCGAATCGCAATTAACACCAAATTTCTACTACAAAAATGAGACAAAATATGAGAAGGAAAGCTCTATTGTCTATTGAAACTAAAGGAGTATGCAAGATCAAAATTTGAGTCCAAAAGTGTTTACAAAACTCTCTGCAAAATGAACAAGAAGGGAAGAAACAATATTCTGAACTAAGAAAATTTTAATTTTTCTCCAACTTATAGCTCCAAAATGTTTCCAATAGTAAGAATAGAAAAATATGCCTCTGAACTACACCTCAAAATGGCAACCTTCAATCAATTTATGAGCTCAAAAGAAAAGCCTCAAAATCAGTGCCCAAATTGCCTCCAAACTGACTAAGAAAGATTGAAACTTTCTGTCTCCAGTAGGTCCATCCAAAAGACTCACAAAATTAGGCTTCGACTGACTGAAAACTTAAAATAGAAGGTCTAGTTTTCCTAGTTTTTTCCCACTTCGCCCAAGTGAACTCAAAGTCAGAAAGGAAAGTTTCAAACAACACTAACTGCATTTTAAAATAACAAACATTAAAGCTATTTATAACAATATTTCCTTAATGATGTTTTACATTATTTGTAGTTTTAGAATTACCAAAATAGAATGCTCCACTTACACTTGATTTGATCTTCTGATTTTTTGCAAAAAATACAAGGCAACTGTTAAATTTGGTAGAATTCGCCAAGTACATAGTGTTAGACATTTTACTTTCAAAAAATCAGAAAACTAAGGTGTTGAAGGCAATTGATTATCTACAATTTAATCACAAAATGGGACCAAGGCATATATGATTTTCTAATAAAATCATAAAAATTACTAAGGCATACAATGTGATTTTCTTTAAAAATCATAAAAGAAGTGGAAGTATGAAAGGCTCAACCTTAGGAAAAAGGGAACCAAGGCATTAGTTGAGGCATTTTATTTTTAATCTAATGTGATAAAAATCACAAAGTTTGATTTTAGGGTAAAGGTTGAAACCCTAAAACAAAACTTGCTCGAATCCCACCTTTTTCACATCATTTTACATTCTTTGCCTCTGGAGGAAAATCTCTACCCAAACCACCACCACCATTAGGGTTTCGAGCTCGAAACTTGCACTTTTCTTGCACCATTCTTTGTTTATTCATGCCGATTTCATTTAGGAAATCGAAGGTGAGTGTTTCTCTTCACTAGAATTGCATAAATATTTTCATTAAAAGCATTTTCAAGGCTCTTGGATGCGTCCATGACTATCTTCTAATGTATTTTTTGTTCCTCTACTTTCTGTTGATAACTCTTCACTCTTGACCGCCATTGGAGAGCTTGGTTATGAGTCTTTTGGAGGAAAAAAATGTGGACAAACCTACGGGTTACATGTATTATAGCACAACAAAAAATTTCCACCCTTTGAATATTGCATTAGCACTCTACTTCTTGTAGATAGAAGCTCAAAACAAGCTCAATAGACTGCAAAAGAATGAACCCTTTCTTCTCTTCCAATGTTTCTTTATTTCCTAAGATTTCTTCATACTTTCATAGCCATGGCTTTGATAGATAATCTAGGTATTCCTATATTCCACCTCAAGACCATGATTCATCTTGAATGTTCCTTCATTTCCTATAGCAACCTTTGACATTTTAACATAGAAATCTAGGTTTCATTTTGAGTGAACCCATGGTTGTATGTTCTTTTCATTAGTGGAAATATGAATCTTAAAATTTGTTGCATTTTTAATAAACATGGCTCAAAACCCTAAGTCTTTTATTCCCTTTGCAAGAGAAAACTCATGCACTCCATTTTTACTTGGAACCCTAGCTCCATTGTGATGCTTTGTATGTTTTGCTTTAGAAACTCATATGGATGCAACTGTACTTTGCATTTTGATTCTGTAGAGAAAAAAATGAGGACTTTGTCAATTACTACTTTTTGTTGCATTGGATGTTTCTTATAGCATGCTTTTATATTCAAGTGCACCTACGGGCACTATAAGGGCTCCACCATTGTAGGTTTGAGTTCATTTTAAAAATGTGCAAAACAACACTTCTTTTCACCATCTTGTTTATTCAGAAGCATCAAATACCCAATTACAAACCCTCCTTTTCTATGTTCTCCTTCAAGGTTGAACCATATAAAAGTAATGAAGCAATGAATCATGAATAACATGCCTTTATAATGTTGTCCATACATTGCACCAGTTATTGCCTCATTCAAACTTGCATACCCAGATTTATAATGAGCTTCATACCTTGTACAACATGCATTACCCAGATGTTTTTACTCGTTTTGACCTTGCAAGGAAGTTGCAGCCACACATACATATGATAACAACTTTCCATTACTTCTTATTTTTTGATGGCTACCTCTCAAAAATATGAACTCCAAAAAACATAATAGCAGCAATAGAAGGTATTAAACAAGGTGACAATCACCACCTAAAGAGGCAGAACGATAACAATACAAGAATTTGCTCTAAACATAATTCTTTAGATGAGAAAGTGATGCACTCTTATTCTGTTTTGTAAATTACTTATGTATTCAAATGGGCCTATTGTTCATCTATGATTTTCACTTCATTGCACTTTAACTGATTGTCATGAATGAGCAATACTCCTTTAGTTGAAATGTTCTTTTACTTGAGCAATATGAATATGTTTCCTATCTCATTCCCCTTTTGAGAAATAGGGGCATCATTTTGGGCTCAACCCTTGTGGGAGCCCATTTTTATACCACATGCCATGATGTCTTTAGAAATGAATTAGCAGCATGATTTATCATATACCTGCATAGTGAACAAACACGTTAGATAAAAAAAATAGTGAAGCTCAATATCCTATGATATTTTATTTTTTAGGCTCTCTTGCATACTTTTGATATTTGTTCAACTGACTCAATGCATCATAGGAAATGTACTATATTTCTATTGATAGGGCACGTAGGAAGACTCATATCTAGGGATCTAACAACTATTCTCATCATGATGTAGGTTCACTCAAGATTGGGAGCAAGGAGGAGCAACTGCAATGAAGACCAACACCATACACCAACACGAAATGATGGATATGTTTTTTCTTATATGCTTCTTTTCACTTCTTTATCTTCAATTGCGTAGTACATTCCCTATGTTGTGTTGGTTCAAATATTCCCACAGCTTCTGTGGGACCATTTATCACTCCTTTCTTTCCATTAAATAAGAATACATTTTTTTTTTCAATCTTGTATAATTTTGTGTATACTTCTTTTGCAAAGTGAAGGAAACATTGTAAAGTGAATGAAATATTACAAACTAAATGGAAGGAATCATCTTATAATTTATGTAGTCTCTTCTATACTATAAAGAATTGAATGGAAAATTAAATTCTTTCTTTTGTTGAAAACACATTGCACAATAACAATTGAACTTTTCTTTTAAACTTCAATATATGCAATGGTTAAGAAAAGTAGAAATAAGTTGAAATATTTTCACTTTTAAAATGGAAATAAACTACTTTAGCTCTGCCAATTTGAGTTGTAGGTGAAAATTTGGTAACATTAATCTCATGGATATGGTGAACTCTAAGTTCATATCTATTTCCAATGCCCTATTGATTGTTGAAACAAATTCAAAGTGAAATCCATTACCCAACACTTCTGATGATGGTGAGGAACTCATGATGGATTTGGAAACCTAGAGTAGAATTCTTGGCATACCCAAGAGGATTTGGAAGGAAGGGAAACAAGAATGGAAAGCTCACCTTGAGAAGATGAAAGGGTCAACTTCTTCCTTCGGTTGATAGTATTTTTCTTTCCTTTTATGCATTTGGTTTATTGTTTTAGACTTTGTACATATGCGGATGGTATAAGGTTTTTCTTATGTACATGTTTTTGATTCGGTTGTGATAAATAGCCTCCTTAGTGGAGTCATTGAAGTCTTTAGCTTGTATATATGTATATATTAGTTAGGGGGAGTTTCGATGTATGAGAAGTACAAATGTATGTGCCCTTTTCCATTGATGTCAAAGGGAGATAATGTTTTTGGGAGATAGTCGAGACATGTTACAATCAATGAAAAGGGGGATATTTTTGGAATAATAAGGAGTTTGTCATTGATGCATTTGTTGTGAACATGAGAATTTGGGATAAGTATAAGTTGCATAGTATGCAATTTAGTATTATCATTGATGGAAACATTATATTTCAATATGAAGACCATTATGCAAATTAGTTTGTATAGATTGAGCATGTTTGAGGATGTTTATAAAGTACAATTTTGCAAGAAGGTTTGATCTGGTGAAGTCAATTGACATGAAAATTGACTAAGAGTCAATATAGGTAATTAAAGTGTACAAGACATACAATTTTTGGGTTTGCATTGGTATACTATATAAGATTGTGCTTTGTGCTTTTGATATAATTTTGTTGGATCCTAGAGGTGAATTTATAAGTGACAAAGGTTCGGTTTGGTAGGTACAAGTTTTTGTCCAGTGTAGTATGCATGTTTTGGTGAATCTGCACTTCTCCTTGATTGGAATATAGATTTGTGGATTTTTTGATATGTGGACAAGTGTCAATAGAGTGTGTATTCCAAATGGCATAGAGTTTGGAGGTTCACATGTATGAATGTGGTTGTATAGTTGGGAAATTTTGTTATCAGGTCATTACCAGTGGCGACCTAATGAGTTTTGAATTGTGTATTTTGAGTATGTATTGATCCATTATGCTAGAGTTGTTTAAGGTCCATGCTAATTTATTTTAAATTTTTATGAGTTTTAAATATTGGCATAAAGCATTCATGAATGAATATTGAGTTGACAAGTTATATTTTGTATAATACATCTAACTAGGCTGGCCTAATTGATGTTGTAGGTGTTTATGAATGAAGCAAATATATATGTAAGATCTTTTTCTATGTTTTGAATGTTAGGATATGTGATAAGAGTTTGTGGATGCAATTTTTGTGAGAGTAAAGTGAATACTGAGAAAATCAAAGAGTTAATTTAGATCAATATGAAGTGTGTAAAGTCTATATTCTGAGCTTCAAAGGAATTGTAATTAATGCATATATGTTAGATGTAATTGTAACAACTCAAATCTTTGTTATGTGCAACAATATCCTCTACCTTTCTACTTTTAATGGGTAGTTTCCACTTGGATAGTAAGTCTACCTATAATGAGCAGTTCTATAATATACTATAAGAAGTTGTAATATACTGTGAGCTAATCCTCACCATGGTTTTTCCCATTTTGTTTTTTTATTATGTAAAAATCTTGTGTTCATGTGTTATGTGATGTTGTTGGTTGTTTTCATGCTTTCATTCATTGCTGCAAATTAAATATTCTATGAGGATTGCATTTTTAGATGCTTAAGTGATTTAAAAGAATATAGATTCACCCCCACTCTCAATATTTTGGGTTTTCAACAATTATGAAATCATCTCTTATTGAAAAATCATTTTTGACTATTGAACCTTTTAATTTATAAAAATAACCTTTAGAACCACTTAATATCAATATTAGTAGTTGCACCCTAATGATTAATACTTGAATTATTTTTACTTGTGCCCATAATTATCTTCATTGTTTTCCATTTTGGTCCATTAAAATTGGACATAACAATATTTTAATCAGGCCACTAATTTCAAGATATACATTTTAAAAAAAAAGTATTAAAAAAGTAGGGGAAAGGACCCCTAAACCTAGATAGATAACAAAGAATAGGACTCACGAGTAGTAATACAACAACAAAAATATAACCACACTAAAAAATCATACTAACACCATAAACACAACAACATAAGATGAACCATTTGAGAAATAGTCATCACTAGGATAGCATAAAAGTCTAAATAAAACAACAAAAAATAGAAAATGAGACTAAGCACTAGGGCGCATAGACCCAATAAGGACCAAGTCGCGTAGGCCAAAAACCAAAGAGACAACAAACCCTAACTAGTTTCTAGGACTATGGATCAAGTCCCATTCCATATTCAACTAGTCCAAGTCCTTGCTCCAAGCATCCAACTATTTAGTTGCTTTTTCCTCTGGCTATATCTCTACATCCTATGAGGAATTCCTTCTCCTCTACCCTTTTCTAAATTTTTCCATGCCATTTACTGATCCACATATCTCCCTTCTCATGATACCTAGAGTGATTGAAGTTAGCCTATTGAACACTTTGTCCATCTTGCTAACTTTCTCCTGAAGCTCATGAAACTGGGTCTTATAGTACTGAAAAGACAAATTATCCTACTCCATTTCATTAGAAAGGTCCTCAAGGGATTGTATTTTCACTTCTTTCATGGCAATGTATATTTGTATCTTCATTTTATTTTGCTATTTCTTGGTCTCTTTCACCCTCGGTATCCTCTGAATCCTACACAACCTCTACACCCTTCTCCTCATCTTCTTCTTCACTTCTAATAGAGTCCTCCTCGAGCTCCTCACTAAGAACCACTATTAATTCCTTCTTACTGAGGTCTAAGGGTGCCACACCTTTTGAAGGTTCATCTTCTAGTTCCTCAAAGCATAGCTTTTTACCCTTGATAGATTGACCTTCCAATCTAGCTGACCTTCTCCCACCTTTTCCACTACTTGAATCATCCACATTTCCCTATTCATCCTGATCTCAAATTTCAATTGTGACATTTTTTTTGTTCTTGGTTTAGTTCTTTCTTGGATTTTTATTTTTACACCCGAAGGGTTGCTAGAAGGGTTGCCAATACTTTTCTTTCCTTTCATAATTGAGACAAGCAGGTCCCCTTAGTAAATAGGCCTTTAAGAGAAGACTATTTAGTCACAGAGGGTTCACCAGGTGTTTTTGTTTGGGGGGACTAAAAGTATGTTGAGTCTTAGCTAAGGAAGAACCCTCACAAATATTTTTACTAGGATTCAAATTTGGGTGAGTGTTGCGCTAGTATTCTTGGGCTTCATTAGCTTGGGGATCAATATCCATTGAAGGGTTAGGCAAGGGAGTATTAAAAAAACATAATTATAAATTCTTTGAACAAGGCCCTGGTGAAGGGGTGGTGAAGCCTCTTTTTCCTTACACTTCTTTAGAGAAGAAAGTAGAAAAAATGGAATATTCATCTTTTCATTCCTCCTAATGTGGTTAAGAAAAGGAAAATGATACCCATGGATAGTGGTATACCTACCTTCTAGTGTGAAGTATTTCATAATATGCACATTGACCACCCCATAAGGAGTCGAGATCCTTTCTCTATCGTATCCATTTTGGTAGCACTGAAGCTTCTCCTTCCCTTCGAGGGAACTATCAATGAATCTTTGATAGTTTCCATTATTTTTTTTGCCACTTTTAGACCACTGCAAGCCAAGCTAGTCACCTCCATAATCAATTTAGGAGTCACTACAAATGTTATACTACAAATTTTAACTATCTTCACACCAGAAATTTTAGAATTTCATAATAATATCATCATTGTAACCCTTCATCACCATGAAGAAGGGGGACATACCAACATGTTCAAAGAGCCTCCAAAGCTTAATGTTTTTTCATAACAATATGTAGGAAAGAGGTTCAAATTATTTCCTTGGAACCCCATCACTTTACTATGACTGCAAGAAGGAATTAACTTCTTACCTTCAACAATGATAGTGTCAGTGAGAAAGGGGTTAGCACTCCACTTAATATAATAGTACTTGTTGATGCCAAAAATTGGTAAGGTAAAAGACTTTATGGGAAACTAAGTTAATGGGGGGACAAATTGCTCTAAACTGACTAACCTCCGGGTTTTTAAAGAAGCTGGCTTCTTCTATAATTTGGGTTTTGGAATGGGAAACGAAAGAAGATAAAAAAAATAAAGATCTAACTAAGGCAATGCACCAAGGAGTAGATATAGGCATGGTAAATCTATCCTTTTGGATTAAGTTTAAGGGCCTGATCAATAATTTGCTATGTTCTAGAATAACAAAAATCAAAGATAAAGATCTAAACAATTCATTTAATGACATAAAATAATTCTTACACACATTCACTAAAAAAAATAGTCAAAGACATGATCTAAACTAGAAAACTTGTATTAAAATCATATAAGTTCTACAAATGAATAATTCAAGACAATAATGGCATAATATTAATGTTTTATCAAATAGCTTAAGAAAAATAGACAGGTCGAACAATGGAACAGTCTAAGAGTCTCATACAATAATCTAAAAGCAATATTAAAGGCCTAGTGTCTTTCCCTAATTTTTCTATGTCTTTCAAACTCATTTTCAGAAGCAAGAAGATATATATATAGCTATCAATCCCACTGCCTAGAGGGCCAATAATAGAAAGGATCATGTATCTTGAGCAATGATAGTTGTAGCAATGATTCCCCTCGGCTGTTGTAACAAAAAAGATTCAAGACATAACACGTAGTCACTCCCCAGCTAGATGCATCCCCTATGAATGATGGCAGTGGTCCCAAAAAACCTTGTGCAAACAAGTATCACTTCCCAGTGGAGGAAATTTAGAACACATGGAAATATGTCACAACTTGTTACCTGCTCCATCCTTCCCTTCGGTTGAACACCCTGAAGAGATGTACGGCAGAAGGTCATAGCCCATTTATCATTTCTCCCTTTCTACAATGAAGGCTTGCACTAGGAAGACACGTGGTAGCATTCTTTACTATTGGTGCCTAATGTGGGGTACACCAAAAGTGTATGTGGATAAAAGCTATGTGGCATGCAGATGGGACCTGACTGGGAAGCAAAGGGAAGTAGCCTTGAAGTTCCTACAGTGATGAAATGTGGAAGTATGGTGGGAGCTGGTAGAAAAGCGAATGAAGCTATCACTGCGAGGAGCGCTCGATGGACATGTGGTGGCGGCCGATGAAGTTTATCAAAAAGAGGCCCGATTGAGAAGTGAAGGGAAACATTTTGAACATTTGAGGTGCACCCCAGTACTTAGCAAAAACAAAACCACCCAAAGGGAGCTTGAGGAATTTTATATTCACATCTTTTGGCGACTACCATGGGCATTTCGCCTATGAAATGAGGAACCCAAAATTTTCTCTAGCTTGTAGACCAGAGTCCCATCCATTGGTCGATAGAGTTAGAGCTTAGAAAGAGCAACCTATAGAGGTAGCTAGTCAGCCTCAGATGGTATCCATATGTTGCACAGATTCTTTTGCGCTCCACTCAGATCGATAATTTATTTGTAAGGAAGTTCCACAGGTGAACTAGCCCCAGACTCAAGTTAGAATAGTAGCACAAAATTGGATGAGTGACACCTTCAATATCTATCATGGTAGGGGGTTGGATAAAGCTCTGGAAAGAAGATGTGTCCTGCTACTTCTCTTCAATCTATGTCATAATTTTCTCTATTGTGGCCACTAACTCATCTACAAGAAACAAGGAGGACATGCCCATCTAAGTTAGCCGGGATAATTTTTACTACATGATATCCATAGTCCAGCTCAAAGTGGTTGCGCATGTGCTAGAACAAAGGATAGTCAAGTGGCAGTGGATGAACCTATTCGCCATTTTGGTAGTAGCCTTCTGATCCTCAATCCTTACCTTTGCTAAGTCTTCATCTGAGACCATGTATAACTTAGCAAACTTTTTTCCTCAGGAACCCTTTCTGTGATAAACTATGGGAATTGCTCAATTTCCCCATGGACCTCCTTGCTCAAGCTTGTTTCCTGCGACATAAATTGGAGTGTCGGCTGTAGTGTCAGGAAGAAGGCCTTGACCTTTTCCTAGTATGAAACATATAGCTGCTGAGACACTAGAATGAGGTCTGGCTAGATAGCAGGGGCCTGGGGAATACTCCTTAGAAGGGAAATCTCTGCATCTTTTGAGCCAACATCCTATGTTAGTTCCACAACCCTCTTGTTTGTGGATGAAAGTTTTTCCTAGATGTTTCTTAATTCTTTGGACCAGTTCTCCTCGACTCAGCTCTTGTTTGTTGACTCTATTTCAAGGGAAGACTTCATCTCTTGGAGCTACTTTTCCAATTGGTCCCTTTGATTCTCAAAGTTTGCATCCCTCTGTTTCATTTGTTGCTTGAATTGGGTGTGTTGTCATTCAAAATCCTCACTCTTTTGTTGTAGCACTTGCTTTTCCAAAGATAGCTTGTTATGATAGTCTTGGCTCCTCCACCGTAGCATGTTGACCAGGGTGGGGTCAATGGATTGGAAATTTGCAAGTTCCTCTAAGAGTTTATTTTTCTCTAGCTGTGTTGTTTGCGCTCTCTCCGATAAGCCCACAATTTCTTCTTCCTTCTCTTTTTTCTTCACCAGTAGGAACTTGACCCTATCCTTCACAAGTTTTAGTTCCTCTTCTTTCTCTTTTAGTTGGCAACTAGACTTGAGGATCAGTCATCACAACTTGCTGCAATTCAGACTCCTCACTCTTTGTCCTATGGCTGGGCTATGCTCAGATCAAGTCCCATGGTGAACATGTTGTAATCGTCGGGATGCATCTCCCCTTGTTTAAGGATGTTTGAATACATGGTTGCAAAATAGATTGATTTATGAGCTTCATTGTAAACAATATACACCTTTGACTCTGCTAGCTTCTTTTCATCCTTGGCCTTTCACTTATGTATTCTAAGAGCTCGTGCTTCCTTTGTAACAACACCTTGCACCATAAATTGGGGTGGCGACTGAACTAGCCTACTTCCAAAAGGTGTGTCAGGAGGTAGGGTAAAATGGAACATGAGGGTAGTGGTTATGGATGTTTTATTCTTTGGGAAATCGAATCTTTTGGGGAGAAAGGAGGAACATGCCAAAGCTCAGTTTGTGACCCAGTGGGTGGACTCATTAGGTGTTGTGGTAATGGCGAAGTTGTGATGAACTCAATCTGCAGGGCAGACTGAGTTGGGATTGATATAGTGGTAGCAGGAGGGGTATCAATGGTAATCGCACTTGCAGAAAGAGAGGTGAGAGCAGATTGGGCAGCGGTAGATAGTGTAAGGGTTTGTGGAAGTGTTAAGATAAATTCTCTCACCTGAGAGAACTGGGAGAAACCTCTTGTGACCATTGTGGAAAAAGTGGAAAAGGAAGAGTCGACACTTGTAGTGATGGGTGTTGTGGATATACTAGGAGCAACCAAGGATTATGAAATAAGAGAAGAGGAAGAAAATGTTACTTGTTGTCTAGATGATTGCGGTTCCTGGCTCACCACGACCTCCCAGCTTGTTGTAGGTTCTTGTGAACTCTCTCTGATAATTTCATCTATGCGTTATTGTTTGACAGGCAAGTAGTCCTCCACCTCTATGGTTTTTGACTGTTGTTGAGACGTTCTTGTCCTTGCTATAGTCTAGGTGAGTGTCTGCAAGGCTCTCGATATGTTCATCCACACATTTGAAGCAACCTGGCTAGGTTGCTCTGTAGCCTTCTTTTCTAGCTGAGTGGAGGCCATCGACACTTCTAATTCCTTCTCTTTTCCCTTCCTCGTATTCTTTTTGAACTCCTCATTAGAGTCATCATCCTTATTAGTGCTTGCATTGGAATCCACATGTGCCTCATTCCACAATTTATCAAAATTTTCATCCAACTCCAGGCTTCCATAAGGGGCCTCGAGTTGTTTGGCATCTTGGTGGTATACCTAGATATCTTTGATTCTTTCCTCGCTCCATCCTTCTTTTCTTGATAATTTTCTTGAAGGCTGGTTCCCATTTTGCACTTTTCATCATACTTTGCCGCAATGAAGTAGAACTTATTCCACGGTGGCCTACTATCATATGTAGGAATGTGAATCAAGTCAACTAATAGATCATCTAGATCTTTTAGCAGGTTCCGCCTATTTTCCCAGTAAGGTCAGGGGTTGTGCATTACCTTGAAAAATTCATTTGGCAAGTCATTTTTGGGGTTGTAATTCTATTTTTCACAAATCATCAGCAACCCTAGATGAGCCAGCTTATCTTCTAGCAGCTTGTGCATCTTCTTTTTGTTCATGACCACTATTTTAAAGCTTAGTGGGCAGATGAAAAATCTCTTCTTCTTTGTCGGTCCTCTACAAAAGGTGTAGTCGATAATGGATACTTGCCAAAACATTTTGAGGGCTAGCACTCAATTTGTGACACATGCCAGAAGGCAGAATAGTTCCCAGGTGAAGCCGCGCATCCGGATGAATGTGAAATCCATTCCAAGAAACCAGTCACATTTGGGAATGAAGTTTTGCATATACCCTGTTTTCTCCTTGGTGAGTTGGTCAATACCATCATCCCCTCTCAAATCTTGTAGAATCAGAGTCAAGAAATAATCTAAGAATGCATAATAGTCATAAGTAGACGAGAGGAGAGGATTCCATATAGAAACTAGCCTCCTTTTGCCCGATTTATCAAAAATAGCCAACTTAACATATTTCTTAAAGAAATCAGGGTTTTGATGCAAAAACATATGGGCAAAGAAGGAAGGAAACCTGAACCTTCATTGTATTTGGTAGTGTAGACATGCAAAATTAACATTGTGCATTCAATCAGGATTATTCATTAACTAAACTAGATTTCACATTAGGTCCATTCATCAGCTAATCAAGTTCACCTTCATCCATTCATTAGGTAATTCCATCTCCTAAGGTCATTCATTCAAAATTAAATAAACATTATCATCAACCTTTTAATTAAATAAATCAAGCATCATCCCCTTAATTAAATAAATCAAACATTTATTTAATTAAATCCAATTCATATTTCATCATTTTCTTATTTAAATAAATCAAATATTTAAATCATGAAAGTCAAACTAACCTAATCATCATTAATTTAATCTAACCATGATTAAATGCTAATCTCATCCCACTTGCATCCTCTAGATACCTCCACTTGCACAAATAAATCAATTTATTGATTTATTAAAACTCTCATTTTCACTCAACATAGCCCTCAAGTTTGAAAATCATGACAAGTTCATTTGTCCCTCCAACATAGCATTTATTGCTCTTTTTCTTGTCCCCCTCTCTAAATTTATTGCCAAATTTGAATTCAAATTCTCCCTCTCATGGGAAAACTTCCCAAATCTTGCACATCCATTGGCCTATCACCATTTGACAAGTGGCCTCCTATCATTGGCTGAATCTTTAGTCCCACATCCTCCATGTTTGGCACTCTTAGCATTTGAAAATCTTTAAATAGAGGCTTCATCCTCAAGCAAATCCTCCACAAATCTATAACTCCTATGCAAAGTCACTCTCTTCATTTGAGAATTGATTTTGTCCACTCCACAATTTGAGCATTTCAACTCCACAATCTCATACAAGGTTACTCTCTTCAATGGAGAGCTAATCTTGTCCATCTTATCATCATCATCTAAGCTTATCTATCAAGGATTGGGAAAGGGCTATTTTCAACAATAGCACCAATCCAATATGGAATAAAGTTTTGATCATGTTTGTGTATGCTTGCAATCAGCTATTCTTGTTCTATTTAGTTTTGCATATTCTAACATGGTTAAGTATTTCATAGGGATATTGAATTTAATGTGTTTGAAATGACTAAAACATGATATTATTATGTTAATATTTTTGACCATTTGCAGATTTGATGTCCACAAGTAGTCTCTTATTTTCCTTATCATCTCATTAATGAGGAATTGTGTGAAGTCATACCAGAAATAGGAATGTTTCTTATGGAACTAGAACCCTGGACCCAACTAAAATTCCTATACATTCTTGTCGGTGTCCAGGCTGTAAACAAATTCCAACATTGAGAAGGCCTCCTACATGTCTATGGGGAAGGAATTGTGCGGTGCCAAAATCTTTGGTGGCATTCTATGATCTTCCTTAGGCCTTTGGGTTTCATTGTTATAAAATTCTAGAGCCTTTTGTATGGTTCTCCATATTTCATCCCCCTTTTTTGGAGTGAATGGCTCTATCTTTTCTTATCTGGAGCTTTGGTCAAGGATGCACAACATATTCTAGATAGCTCCTGGGCAGATATTAACCTTCAACTGACCCTCGATGCTTTTGGTGCTAGGGTTGAAATGTTCGATGGCCACATCAACTAGTTCTAGGCAATAGTGCACAAACGAGACCATATATTATGGGAGCACGCTGCACCATAGCTTCTGTGCCAAAGAATCTGAGTCACTATTATTCTTCATTCTTTCATAGGCTACCTCCCTCAAAGACTTAGGGTTCTTTGCAAGGATGGGATCATGAATATTATCCCACTTCTCCTCGATTAGGCTCTGATTCCTATAATTTTTAGGCTTGTTCAGGGCTCGTGTGTTTACCCATTCTGGCTTCTCTAATATACCAAGCAAAGCGTAAGAGATGTCTTCAAAGAAATAGATGGTGGATACTTTGTGCATAGCATCAAACAAACTCTGTATTTCCTCTCCTTGTGCCTCTACTTGTGAACTTTTTTTCCATTTTCCTTTTGCTGGAGACTTTTGCTTAGCTCAAATCTTCTACAATTTATCTCAGCTCTGGTTGTGCTCAAAACTTCTTTTTCTCTAGGTAGCGTGTTTGAAAAGCATTCACAATGCTATCCTTTTGCATTTGATACTTACTTATTTCCTTCTTCAGGTGGCCAACAATGCTAACCTTTTAGCATTAAATTTGGCATGTACCGCTAGTTATTTGCTCATGTGAAATGAATTACTTGTCATTTTGAAATGAAAACAATTCATAATGACCTCTGGTAATGATGTCCTCTAGTGTGATTTTATTGGAACTTGAGCTAAAAATTTGAAGGCAGCTTGGGCGTTCATATGTTGTGGCAATTAATATGCCAAACGGAATGATTAAGCCCAAATATGTAATAAGTGCTTGAAAAGATACAAGTTCTTCCTCAGAGTTCAAAAAATGCCTGCAATGTGACACTTTAGTGCTTAGTCATGTAGACTACTACCAATGACTACCACCAGCTTATGCTAATTAATTAGCTCCTATTAATCTTACACACAACAAATTGTACCTAGCAGACACAACTGGGTGGGAAATTCGAGCAAACCCTAGTGCAATTTTTGAGGTAGTAATTGATTAGCATCATGCTTATAGTATGTAAATTACCATGTTCATCTTGGCCATTTCTATAAATAGGCACTAAGGCAATAGCGAAATCACACTTAGCAATCTTAGCAGAATTAGTAATAGGTAATTGGCTTATCATTTGGCATTAGTAGTTGCATAGAATTTGCATAGAGCTTATACTTAGGTAGTATGCGTGTAGAGCTAGTATTAGATAGTTACATAGCGCTTGTCGCCATGAATATCCCAATTAGGCTAGTATGCAAGAAATCTCAGTTGGCTTTTCTTGGTGAAATTTCAACTAGGCATCTCAAAAGAATGACCAAGAATAAGAATTTTATGGCCATTATAGTGACGAAGTGGGTTCTGGGGAGGGACTACCTTGAATATGAAGACAAGTAGAGAGTTAATACTGATGTATGTTCTCACTTCATCAGGTCCATGCTCGAAATCTAGGTTCCCAAGCCATTAGTTCTTCATCTGGTGGTTGAGATATTTTTGAAGAAGTACCTAGGCGGCCTTAGAGAGGTGGTGGAAAATGTTGTATTTGGTATAGGCCTGCCAATAGTGAGTGACCTTTAGAAGTACATTGAAGAAGATGCAGTGGTGCCATGGATGCCATTCCTAAGAAGCTTTCATATCCAGTCACAAGAATAATATTTTCTAAGGGTCACCCCTACATGCAACTTCCTGTTTCACCTATACAATGTGGTTCCTTTCTATAACATCGAATGGTACACCGACTTTCAGAACCCAGTGTTCCCTCCGCTGCTCACCATTGCTCCTGTGGATGCTGCTGCTAGTCCGAATGTCATACCTGATGATGAATTGATTACAGATGTTGCCATTGATTCATCCATTGCTATTGCACATTCCCAAGATTGAAAATTTAATTGATGCTTTAAGCATTAATACTCATTAGTCCATTTTTTCTATATACGCATAGAAAAGGATTTACAGTAGATAGATATAGAAAAGATAAAATATATATATATAAATATACTCTAAAAACATGGCCTCTAAGCTATTTTTCACATTGCACTTAACAAAGTATATAAATATAATGAAAAATACAACTTATGTTACAATTTTGTCTCTTTTTTCCTGCAGTTTTGCAATGTGGGTTTTCTTCTCTTTTCCAACATATATGTGTTTACTTCAATTCTACATATGGGTTTCATTCCTCTACTACATGGGTTGCATTTTATTATCTGTACACTTTAAAATAATGGGTTCCATTTGTTTCTTCTTCCTCGCACTATAGAATTTAATTATTGAAAGATCGGTCGATGAAATTACATGAAAGAAAAGTAATTACATTACTCACATATTTACATTGGTAGAATAATTTTGAAGCTTAATTGAACAATTTTAGGTGGATTCCGTTAACAGGAATCCCCAATACTTCTTGCTCCATGTTTTCCAATTTGAGCATTATGTTTCTTGCATCGAATTATTTTGAAAGGGCCTTCCCAGAGGCTATCAAACTTTTCGTGTTGACCTAGCTTTATAGCCCTCTCATTGAATTTTAGCACTAGGTCCCCACATTTTAGACCTTGGTCTAAATATTTCTTATCAAACCATCTCTTAACCACCTACTGGTGGTTGGACATGGCTACCAGGGCCTTTTCCCTTTATTCTTTCACTTCCAACAACTCAGCCAGTCGTACCTCCATGGCACCATTTTTCTCCACCTTGAGAGATTTGAGAAATTGTAGTGCCAAAATCTCCATGAAGATAGGCAATAGCGCTTCTTTTCCATACACTATCTCCTATGGAAAATTCTTGAGGAATTGCTTAGGAGTTATGTGGTCGGCCCACAACACTGCCCAAAGGTTTTTATGCCATTCTCATTGGTGCTCTGAACTGATTCTTTTGATGAGTCTGACTAAATTTTTGTTAATTGACTTGGCTAGGCCATTCCCCTGCCAGTAGTAGTTTGATGATGTTTTTAAGAATATTCCATGCATGACTGTGAATTGACATATATTAGATCCTAGGAAATCCTTGGCATTGTCAGAGATGTTAGTTTTAGGAGGGTTGAATCTTGTCACTAGTTCTTCGAGGAAGTCTACTATCTCTTCCTCTATCACATTCTTCAGGGGCATGGCTTCAATCCACCTGGTAAAGTAGTTTGTGGCTTTTAGGATCCATTTGATCCTGGCACTGGAGACGGGATTGATCATTTTGATGAAATCAAGGCCCCATTGTGCAAAAGGCTCATCAACTACTATCAGGTTGAGAGGCATTGCAAAAAAATTTCTTCTCCCTGCAAATAATTGGTATTGCTTGCAAGCTTTTATCAGGGAGTATGAGTCATTGAAAATTGTAGGCTAGAAGTACCCAACACACATGATTTTAATGGTGGTGGTCTTTCTTGAGAAATGCACGCCTGCAGGACTTCTATGGAAAGTGTCGAGAATCCTCTTCACTTGCTCTATGGTGACACACCCCAATAGAATGCACTGTTAAAGTTCCTTTTGAAAAGGAGCCCTTTAATGAGTGCATATCCATTGTTCTATAGTTGGTAGAATCTTCTCTTTTGAGAAGGAAGGCCTAATAGGTATTTTCTTGTGTGCATGAATCTCACCTAGTCTGCCAACCAACAACCTTTAGACTCAGACTCATTTTTTAGAACAAGATTCGGTTGTTCTTCTTTAGCTGGCATTTCCTCGTTGTCTACCAAATACTTGCACAGTCCACTTCCTAAGATGGTCTTTGTAGGCTTGACCTCAATGTCATATTCAGGGATCTTAGTGATCCAATTATCCCTCTTTTCAATGATTTCTCCTTCCATGATGTACTCATACACACTGGAATGTGTGACATAAACAATCACCTTATTGCAAGATATTAGGTGTCAAAACTTCTTAAGTCCCTTGACTATTGTGAAGGCTTGACTCTTGACAAAGTTGTAGTTCGTATCCTATTCCTTTAGGGTTTGGGAGTGAAATTCCATTGGATTTTCCCCCTTGCCTTCATTGTCCTTTTGAGTTAAGACAATAGCAATGCTTGATTTTCTATTAAATACATACATTATGAAGTCCTTTGATTGGTCCAAATTGACCAGCACAGGAGCTGAAGAAATAACATCCTTAACCTTCTCAAAGGCTTCTCTAGCTTCTTTAGCAATTTGAATAATTGATCTTTTTTTAGCATCAGGGTGATTGGTTTGATTATCCCTGCAAAATCCGAAATGAATTTTCTCAAAAAATTTACCTTCCTCAAGAAAGATTGGACTCCTTTCTTGTTGACCAGTAGGGGAAGTTTTGTGATTGCTTTCACTCATTCAAGATAAATTGCAATTCCTTCTTTGGACACTATGTGTCCCACTAGCTTGTCTTGCGACACTCCAAAGACACATTTTTTTTGGGTTTAGGGATACCTCGAACTCTTGGAATTTTTTGAAAAAAATCTCAGGGTGATTGAATTGATCATTCTTATGTTTGGAGAAAACAATCAGATCATCCAAATAGATTAGGATAATCTTGTTATACAATTCTCTAAAAGTAATATCCATGGCTCGCTTAAAAGTGGCTCCTGCATTTGAAAGGTTGAAAGGCACTTTTTGCATATGTGAAAATTCACTACTTGGTAGTGAATGTAGTCTTGTGTCAGCCCTCTTCTGTAACCTAGATCTGATTGTAACCAGAGAAGCCATCCAATAGAGGAAACATTTCAGACCCTACCACTATTTGCAAGATTGTCTCCATAGAAGGCAATAGGTAGTGGTCCTTTAGGGATGCTCTGTTCAGGTCCCGAAATTCAACACATAAGTAGATGTCTCCATTCTTCTTTTGGACTGGAACTAGGTTGGATACCCATGTGTTGTGCTTATTTGAGAAGACAATCTGAGACTGAATTAGCTTTGTTAGTTCTTGCGCCATCATGGCTTCGATCTTTGGATTCACTCACCTCTATTTTTGGAAGACTGGTTTTGCACCTTCCGTCAACTGTATTGTATACTGGATGATGTTGAGATCGTATCAATTAAGGTCATCATATGAACATGCCACTACTCCATAATTTTCATAAAATTTGATAAGCCTTTCTTTATCATGATGTAGAACATCCTTCCCAACTTTGAGTTTTCTTCCATCTTTGACCTAAAGTTCCCTATAGTTGCTTTTTTCTGCTACAAACTTCCTTTTATCATTTCTTGCATCATCACAATCAAATTTTTTTTTGAGAGTGACTAGTCCCTTCCGAAGCTTATTAGAACTTAGTTGAATGATTTTCCCATCATAGGCTTCAACAATCTTTGGTTGGAGTTGGTTGGAAAATTCTCTTGACTATTGGATGAATGATGTGATGTGTTCATCACTGTCAAATACTTTCCAACTCTAATAATTGTCTAGAATCATCAGTCGTACTATTACTCATATAGAGTGTTTGTTATGAATTAGGTTAGAGGCAGGGTCAAATTGGGATCCGATTGTGGCCATGTGATCTGTATCAACATTTTGTTCTTAGGGTATTGTCTGGATGTTGAAGGCTTTGAAACCTTCGATCAGGTCCCAGATTCTATGTCTATATGATCGCATGTGAACATTTTTTTCAGTAGAGATCCCTCAGACTTGGTTTACAACTAGTTCATAATCTCTTAACACCATTAATTACTTAATTCCCATCCTCTCCAAAAGACTCAGACCTTGCACTAGTCCTTCATATTCAGCTTCATTGTTCGAACAAGCAAACTAGAAGCAGAAGGACCAGAGTGTCTTTTGATTATGTGGGGATATCAAACATATCCTGACTCTTGTGCCCACTTTGCATCTTGCTCCATCAAAGTGGAGCGTCCATATCTCTAAAGATTGGTTACTTTTAGGTTCCTTCATGACCTTTAGAAGCACTTGATCTTTATCATAGATGACATAAGTACCAAGTTCGGTAGCATGATAGTTGTCGAAAGGATCAACGTTTATGTATTCACTCAAGAGAACCTCTTCTTGATCAGTCTAATCTTTGATTACCTTTTCATCTTCTAGCAACTCGATGCAATATGTTTCGTCCTTAGTGAAAGAGGTATGAGCAACCTCAAAGTTGATCATAGCTTCATTGGCCACATGTTCCCAATGGAGAGCTTCGAACACTATTTTCATTTTAGCTCCATGCTTGGTCCTTAGGAACAAGTGTGACCAGTCTAGAGAAAGATACCCTCCTATCTTTAAAGTGAATTATTGGGATAGGAACAGACTGAACATAGGGGGAACATCTATGATCACAATATCTTGTAGAACTATGATTCTAGGGAAAGAGAATAGAGTCAAGGGGAGGTCTTTGATGACACCTACGGTCTCAAATTTGTTCCCATCAATCTACATAACCACTCTTTTTAAAGGCTCATAGCTATGTCCTAGGGCTTCATCTATTTGCTTGGGCATGAATGTAGTGCTAGCACCAGAATCAATCATTGCATTGTGCAATAATTTCTCTCCCACAATGAGGGTTAGGAAGAAGGGTTTCGGTTTCGACTTATCTTTAACCTCGGTAGGGGCTTCCTCTGTGCTATTTGTGAGAACTTTGGTAGGTGGTGATTGATCAAAAACCTTTCCTTTGAGTGATTTCTCTATTGGATCAATGATTGGATTCTCCTAATTTCTTCTATTCCAGAATAGCTAAGATATCCCACAAGGACACATTAGTAGATGATTTTTTCAATTGTTCCACCACATTGAAGGGTGGCGGATTTGGAGACTTCTGCTCCTTAGCTCTTGTTATAACAATTTCCCTTCATGGAATACATTGTTGTACCACTGCGGAGGTATTGGGTGTCTGGTCAAAAGCACTTTCAGGCTGTGGACTGAGTAGTTCCAGGACAGTTGGTTCGCCTGTGAATCTCCTCTTTGAGCAAGTGTTGTAGTTAGATTGTACTTGTGTTTTCAATGTAGATGCATAATTGGAAAACACCACCTCTTCTTCTTCCATCCATGAGAAGAGCGCTTGATCAGGAGCAATATCTGTTTCTTTCTCCAAGGACATCCCTTTCATTTGTGCAGTGAGCACCACATTTTCTATTTGCAAGGAGGCATATACATAACCTCCATGGTCTAACATTGCACCTCGACTGTGTTGCTTTGCCACCTTTTGTTGTACGTTTCCACACAGGCAGTTTCAGGGCATATGTGAGTCGCCGCAAGGGAAGCACCAGGGGTTGGTGTCATTGAATAAATTGTTTTTCCCCATTGTCAGCTCTCTACTTGAGCTTGGGTTGGCACTCTATAATAGAGAAGGCACAAGTACTATTTCATTAGTTGTTTGTGCCTATGGATTTGTGCAAGGGCCTCCTTGGAACTAGTTTTGTTGGTAAGAAGACCTTTCACCCTAATAATTCAGATAGGCTGGCTTCAGAGGCGTGGACTAGTTTCACTTGATGATAGTTATTTCATTGGCGATGGTCTGCAACATTTCCTTGAACTTTCTCATCTCTTCCTTCAAAGAGCCAGATGTAGAAGTAACATTCTATGGTGTGCCTAGATATGTATACATAGATTGAGGAGGTGCAAACGCACTGGTAGATGGAATCTCTTGAGTGGGAATTGATATTTCTGGATATAGGCATGATGGGCCAAGGCAGAAAATTTCCAACGTCTATTAGATTGATCTTCGCCTTGACTACAATGTTGTATGCATTCAGTAGAGTGGTTCCACCGAGAGAGTAGATCATCATTGAGATGTTAGCATTGATAGATTTTAAGAAGAACATGAATGCCAACTTGGTTGGTGGGTGGATAGCAACTTGGATTCTTTGCTAAGTTATGTGGAAGTGAGCATTGAAATTAGTCATGGCTTCATATGGGGCCAATTTTATGACCGATGAATGATGATATTGTGAAGACCTATCTCCATCATTTGAGAATATTTCATAGAAAGGGTGTCTGAGTTGATCCTAGGTATTGATAGTATTGGCCTGCAAAGTGCGGTACCAATTTAGTGCTTTACCTCGAAAAGAGGTTGCAAGAAACCTTAGCACTACATTTTGTTCTATAAATCCATACACCAGACACACGTCTGCAACATCTTGCAGATGTTCAAATGGTGTTCTTTAGCCATCTTCGGTGAACTTAGGTATAAGTTTTAAAGTAGGGACTAGGATAGGGGCCTAAATGGTGGGTGCTACTAGTGCTACAAGGGGACTTCCGATGTCTCATGCCAAATAATTTCTATTAGCACTAGGAAACATGGCTAGAGAAAGGGGTGGAGGAAGCAGAACATTCACTAACTGGGTCATGGTTTGTACTATTCCTAGTGGCGGCACTAACAAACCAGGATTATTCACTATTTGGGACCTAGTAATAGGGAAATCGATCATACACCCTCTTTGGATTTAGATTCATTTAAGCAATCCCACCGGGCATGCTAGAAAAAAGAAACTATTGATGGAAAAAATTGGCAAGGTAATAGCCTTTATGGGAAACTCAGTTAATGGGGGGACCAATTGTGCTAAACTTAGTAACCTCTGGGTTTTTAAAGAAGTCAACTTCTTCTGTAATTTTGGTTTTGGAATGGGAAAAGGAAGAAAATATAAAAAATAAAGATCTAACTAAGGCGATGCACCAAGGAGTAGATATAGGCACAGTAAATCTATCCTTTGGGATTTGATTTAAGGGTCCGATCAGCAATCTGCTATGTTCTAGAATAAAATAAATCAAAGATAAAGATCTGAACAATTAATTTAATGACAATAATTCTTACACACATTCATTAAAAAGAGGAGTCAAAGACATGATCTAAACCAACAAACTTGTCTAAAAATTATAGAAGTTCTGTAAATGAATAATTCAAGACAATAATGGCATAGTGTTAATTTTTTATCAAATAGCTTAAGAAAAATAGAAAGCTCGAACAATGGCACAGTCTAAGAGTCTCATAAAATAATCTAAAAGCAATATTAAAGGCCTAGTGTGGGTGTGTGCAGGATCATGATGGGCCAAAAAGTGGCAATATGATGGGTATGTGGTTGACGACTTTTTTTAACCCAAAATTGATGAAATGAAAAGGGTTTTCAAAGGAGATTCTTAGCTTTCCACCAATATAAATTATTCTTTACTTTGAATTTAATAAGTAATTATTATTCATTTTCTATTCAAATTACGAATAAAGTCCTGATTGATAGAGTGATTGAAAAACATCTATAGCTTTCAAATGGTATCACATTCTATGCTTCGCATACTAAAGGATTAAAAAAAGAAAAATTTAATTTCATGAAGTTTTGACCAAGTTAAGGTGGTCAGACATACGAGTTATTTATATTTTTTTAAGTTGTAATAAAAAATTCACAATCAATTATTTACTTGGAAAAAAAATACAAAAAAATATGTATCACATCGAGACATGAGTCCTCTACTTATATCTAAAATATTATAAGAAAATATTATCATTTTATTGTGGTTAGGGTGGTTAGACAGACACCTACTTATTTTTTCCCTAAAATTTAAGTACTACTGCATTGAAATTTCAAATTTTCACCAAATAGATTTTTTTTTAAACAAACCTAGTAGTTTAGAAACTACATTCAATTTGCTACATATTCTATTCTTACATATTTTTAAAATAATATAGATAACTTATTCAAATTTTTGTGTCAAGTTGTCTAACTCTGATTTTTCTGATTCTTTTGCCACTTAAGGGCCTGATTTTTCCATGATGATCCTACACATACGCGTGTCTTTCCCTAATTTTTTTGTGTCTTCTAAGCTCATTTTCAGAAGCAAGAAGCAGTATATATAGCTATCAATCCCACCGCTTGGAGGGCCAGTAACAGAAAGGATCTCATATCTCAAGCAATGATGGCCACAACAATGATTCCCCTCAACCATTGTAACAAAAAAAAATTGGGCCATAGCACATAGTCGCTCCCTAGCCAGATGCATCCCCTATGAATGATGGCAATGGTTCCAAAAAACCTCATGTAGACAAGTGTCGCTTCCCAGTGGAGGTAGTTTGGAACACGTGGCAATATGTCATAGCTTGTTACTTGCTCCATCCTTCCCTTCGGTAGAACACCCACCGAAGAGACACGTGGCAGCAGGTCATAGCCCGTGGTTCGTTTCTCCCTTTCTACAATGAAGGAGTGTACTGGGAAGACATGTGGCAACATTCTTTACTATCGGCACCAACTGTGGGGTCCTCCAAAAAGTGTATGCGGATAGAAGCTATGTGGCACGTGGATGAGGCCTGACTGAGAAGCTAAGGGAAGTAGCCTTAAAGTGCCCACAGTGATGAAACATGGAAGCATGGTGAGAGCTGATAGAAGAGCGAAGGAAGCTATTGATACGAGGAGAGATTGGTGGACATGTGGTGGCGACCGACAAATTTTATCAAAAAGAGGCCCGATTGAGAAGCGAAGGGTAGCATTTTGAACATCTGAGGTATGGGCCAGTACTTAGCAAAAACAAAACCACCTCAAGGGAGCTTGAGGAATTTTATATTGACAACACTCACAACTACTTAGATAAAATTTAGAGGCCCTCACATTCACTAAAATATCCACACCAAAGTATCTATTGTTTTGGCAAGATCCACCAAAACTATCAATTATTGTCTTTACATGGTTCGAGGCTAGATTTATTTTAGGCTAGATATCCATGATCTTATGTCGGCACCCAAAACTCATGTGACTGAAGTCACCCATATTAATAATGATTAAGGATATTAAAATCCATTTGTAGCCTGAGGTCCTTTTGAAATGACCTCTAATAGTAGGAGGCCTTTAACACACATGGGAAGCCTTTATAAAAGTATTTTGCAATCCAAAAAACATGAGCAAAAAAATATCATAGCCTTTGTGATTGAAAAAAATAAATAAAAGGTATTATTAAGATGTTCCCCCACATTATACAAAATTAGATTTCAATGATGACCCTTAAGGGAATTATTTTATGAGGGTTAATCCCATTCAAACTTAGCTTTTCATTATTTCTTATCTTTTCCAAGATAATAGGATTAATGAGAATATTTTTATTGGGGAGAATCTTTCCATTTTTGTAATCATTCCTCATCATTCAAGGCTTAATTATCCAACACATCATGTAAAAACATATGATTAAATGACCTATACAAGTTGACCTCAACAAAAACACTTTGTTAACTATCATTCCCTCACTTCATTTACACATCAACATTTGAGCTAGATAATTTGAATTCAAAAAAGGGTAGTAAAATATAAAACATGACCGCACCCCTGGACTAGTGTTCATCCCCTTGGCCTATATCATTTGGGGACCTATTTCAATGAGAAGAGCATACACCACTCAATTGATCCTTAGCAACCTAATCTTTTATTTGAAGTGAAATATTTTCAAATTCCTAGAAAATCCATTGAAAATTAGAAAGCCCTATGTTTGAGACTGAGTCGGCAACCATGTTTCCTTCTCTATAGATATGCTTCAATGAGTACCAGTCCAAAGAATTGATCACTCTTTTTGAGTCTTGGATCAAGTTCTTGATCATCCAAGGGGCCTCAACCTGGCAACCAAGAGACTCAATAATCAATTTTGAGTCCCCCTTAATTATGGCCTTAGTAAATCCTCTCTTTTAATCACTTTAAACCTCACCAAGCAACAATGGCCTCTTCTTCAACACTAGTAACTATTCCTAGGACCTTCACATAGGCTTCTATGTATCTCCCTCTATGATCTCTTTCCAAACCTCCTTCTACAACAAACCCCCAATTACCTTTAGAACAACAATCAAAGATTAAGTTTATCCAATCAATTGGTGAAGGATCCCACATAGTCATTTTCCTATTTAGGATGTTAGCCTAATTAATCTTTGTCATATCATGATTTAATTCCCATAGATACTTTATTCTCAGGTCCATGTAATTAGGAATAAATTTTGAGAAACCAAAAAAAAATTAGTTCAAGTTTTTTGTTACTTGCTATTAAATGCAATTAAAAACCTCATCACATCTCCTTTGTTGCTCCCTAAATATTATGTTGTTTCTCTCTTTCCACTGGTGCCAACAAACAAAGGGAGGAACTTGTTGCCATAATTCCTTAATGATAGGATGCAAAAAGGAACCAGAACCCCATTGAATAATAAGGTCTTTTAGATCACTTGGAAACACCCAATCAATTAGAATATTCTAAAGAACCAAAGACCAAACTTCTCTAGCAAAAGACCAATGAAGAAGCATATGAGGAATATATTTTTTGGCAGCCAAATAGAGAGAGAATCTGTTAACAAATTGAAATATCTCTTATTAAGGAAATCAATATTAAGGATTCTACTATGCATATCAACCCACCATAAATAATTAATTTTTGGAATTAACTTGTCGTGCTAGATCAAACTCTAATTGAAAATTTGATAATTAGAAGGAGCTTCTTCTAATCTATTATAAGTTTCTTTAAAAGCAAAAGTTCCTGAGGGGTTATCTCCCTAGATCCAATCATATTCACCTCCTAGAATGAACAAAAAGCAATTTCCAATTAGATAATAAAAAGTTGAAAATGGCTGAGGGCAAGCCAACACATTTCTCCCTCTTATTATTCTCAGGTTTAAGACATCTTGTTGAAAGTTTCTCCTACTAGGGATTTCTTCGAACTAGTCAACATAATCATAAAGCATAGTTCCATATAATCTTGTGAGGTATTTTCTTATAGGATTTAATTGCACCACCAAAGCCAAGGCAAGACCTCTTTCCAAAGATTCATCTCAAAATCTCATAGACCTCCCATTTGTCACTCTCCTTCTAACCCCTTGCTATAGTATACTTCCTTTTTTAGAATGTTGTTCCAAAAATTGGAACCATTAGGCCAATCTTGAGAGGACAACAAGAAACCAAGGGGATCATTACCCATATACTTAGCACTAAGAATAATTTTCTAGTATTTCCTTCCTTGAATCATATACAACCAATTTTTGTTAGCAGAGCCTTGTTGAACATCTTTAGTCTAAAAATACCAACCTCCCCTAGATTTTTTGGGGAATAAGATTTCTCCCCGCTGACTAGAGAAATCCTTGATCTTTCTTCAATCCCAATCTACATGAAATTCCTCTAGATTTGCTCAATATTTTTCATAATGAAGGCTAGCATCTTGAAGAGGGATAAGTAATAAACTGGAATATTTTGGAGAGAAGACTTCAAAAGCTAGACCTTACCCACAAGACTGAGAAATTTTCCTTTCCAACTAGCCAGCTTCCTTTGTGTTCTCTCAATGATGCTATTACAGAATGAGTTAGGTAGTTTTCTTGTGATTAGAGGTAAACCAAGGTAAACATGAGGGATACCACCCTACTAGAATCTTAGGATTCTTAGAACCCTTTCCTTCACATAAGTTGACTAGTATCAAAAAGAACAATTTTCTCTTGTTATAGTTGATGTACTCTCCAAAAGCTTCATCATAATCATTTAGGACTACATTCCATTTTTCTATGTCTGCAAGATAAGCAACACCAAAAAAAATATCATCAAAAAGTTGTTGGTGAGAAGCTAGAGCTAGGGAAGAAGCAACACGAATCCCATGAAGACAACCACGATCATGATTTTTTTGGAGATTCTAACCTAGAACTTCAACAACAATTATAAAATTTATGGCGAAAGGAGGTAGCCTTGTCTCAAACCCTTGCCACAAGAAAATTGACTAGTAGGAACACCATTAAGAAGGATATAGTAACTAGTGGTTGTAACACATTCCATGATTAATCTCAAAAAATTCCCACTGATTACATTTTTTTCCAAAACAACATATAAAAATCTCTAAGAAACCCTATCATAATATTTTGAGATATCCAATTTAAGCACCATGCCCGAGTTCTTAAAATTCTCCATAGAGTGAATAAGCTCATAGGAGACAATGGTCACATCCAAAATATTTCTTCCAACCAAAAGACCATTCTAACTTCCAAAAATCATTTTATCTAGTGAGTTCTTAAGCCTATTGATAATAATTTTAGAAAAAAAATATAAATTGTGTTACAAAGACTAATAGGAAAAAAATCAGACATGGAAATGGCATCATCCTTCTTAGGAAAAAGGACAATGTAAGTAGAATTAAGCTAATGAAGAAGCCTGCATACTATAAAAAAATACCTGGAAGTAAGAAGAAGATCTTGAGAGATGATTTCCTTAAAGTCCTAAAAAAGGCTGAGGCAAATCCATCCACACCAAGGGCTTTAAATGCACCAATAGAGAAAAGTGTAGACTTAAGCTCTTGCAAAGAAACCTTGTTTCTCAGGGCCTTTAAATCTTCCTCATTCACTACCCTTGGGATAACATCCAAAAGGGAGTCCAAGCTGAAAGGAGGGGGGTCCTGATGCCTTCCAGCATTTTTGAAGAAGGAGATAGCCTAAACTTCCAAGTCATCATCCTTGGTAAGGAGATACCTATTGTCTCTGACTAGAGAGTAAATATTGTTTCTTCTTATATGATTTAGGGTAGATTGGTGGATTTTTTTTGTATTCCTATCACCTTCTTGCAACCATTGCACCCTAGATTTTTGTTTCCAAAAAAAATTACTCTTTTCTATCTATAAGAAGCCATTCACTTCTTAGTTCTCTTTCTTTTGAAAATTTTTCTTCATCAATGACCCCAAATTCCACCTTCTCTTGAATATACTTGAGGTTCAAATGGACAATATTATTTGTCTAAAATATATTTCCAAAAGTAATCTTGCTCCAACCTTGAACATTAAGTTTTATTCTCTTGAGTTTTTGTGCCACTCGAAACATTGGAGTCCCTTGACAAGGAAGGTTCCACCATTGTTGAATCAACTCTTTGAAATTTGGGTGAGTATTCCACATTATCTCATATCTAGGGGATAGGGACCAAACTTTCATCTTTCCTCCTAGTTCAAGACCAAATAGCTATGATCAAAAGTAGATCTAGAAAGAGCAGATAGTTGTAATTTAGCTAAAATATCCCAATCACCAGAGATCATTATTTTGTCCAACTTAACCTATAGATGATCTTGTATAAGACACCTATTTGACCAAGTAAACTTAGATCCTAAGAGCTCCACATCCAAAAGACCCTGACTGGAGATAAAAGTAGAAAATTCCAACATACTATCAAAGAAATCATCAACCCCACCAAGATTTTCCAAAGGGTAAAGGGGGGTGTTAAAATCCACAACAACAATCCACTTCACATCCTAGTTGATAGAAAGGATCATAGACAAGGAATCTCATAGATGATTTCTAGTAGCTCTCATATTAGGAGCATAGACATTAATAAGGTTTCACTTTGCACTAGTTCTTTTATCTTCAAAGGCTATTTCTAAATAGTTACAATTATTATAGCATCTTAGACTAGGAAACCAATCTAGATTCCAAATGGTAGCAATCCCTCTATATGCTCCCTCTCCATCACATAAACAATACTCTACCCCTTTCCAAACAATTTTAATCATTTTATCAAAATTGTCCTACATTTTAGTTTCCTAAATTAAGAGAATATCAATTTTCATATCAATAATAGAGCACTTTAAAATGTGTTGTTTAAGAGGACTATTCAATCCCATAATATTCTAGGACAACATCTTCATTAAAGCTAAGAAAAAAATAGAAAAAACCATTTTTTGGTTCAAGGGGAGAAGACTCCCGTCATTTTTTTGATTTAGAGACATTAGAGAGACCCTCCAAGTTCCTTTATTTCCCTAAAGCAATATCTCAAGCCATTTCCTTTAGTTTGACATCCTTATTATTTGTTCTACCAACTTTTGAATCATTCCCATCATCCTTTTCTTCTTTTTCTTGGATTTACCACTCACCTAAGTCCAGGGGTATTCACTAAATTCACTATTTAAGGGAGAAGGAGGGCATAGCTTAGTGAATCCCAAAATTTCCAATGATTCCTAGATTTTCATTTGTAAAATATCCTAAGTATCACAACCATCCTTTATCAAGGAAACACACAAGTTTAAATCTTTGCACGACTCCAAGATTTTTGAGGAAGGATGAGGAGCCCCATTCTTAGTTGTGAGAAATCCAAAATCATCAAGACTCCTAGGTGTTTATGGGTGTTTTAGCACTTTCTCAACATAGGCAATGCATAAATGCACCACCTCTCTTGAAAGCTGATCTCCAATAAGAAGTTGTTGAAAATCACCCCAAGGTCCCTCAAGTGTCAGGTCTTGATAGTGCTTGGAATTTCTCAATTAGTTCAATGTGATTTTTCTGGAAATCATAGGGATGACTTATGGAGTTAGGATGGAAGGAAGTTGGATCTTAAAATGGAGTTCTTGACATGGGGAAGTTGGTGTGCAATTGCTACAAGTTCAAACAACATTCTTAAACTCCTATTTTTGCTTGAGATTTGGCTTTACAATGTGCAATTAACCTTAGCATAGGTCATTTACTAAAAAAAGGAAAAAGGGTAGGGAGGGGAAGAAGTTCCTGGATCTGAAACAACAATGAACAGTGATAATGGAGGACCTTGTTGCAAACAAATTTCCTAAAATAGAATTTTAGTTAACCAAATTACCTCATAGTCTTATGAAATTTGTGCAAGCTTCTAAAGACTGTAGATATTCAACCATTCCTTCACCATAAGCATGAAAAAAATATAATAGTATAGAGAAGCTTTTAGATTATGCCTAGACTAACTTTACACAACTATTTATCATCAATAAATAACAAAAAGTATGGACAAGGAAAGTTTCCAACACATAGCAGAATTCTTCAAAATCAATGAACAACATTAACTAATCTACTAGAGCAAGCTAAAACATACATAATAGCAAAGTAAATCTACTCAAATTAACTAACTATGGGAGAAGAACAATGTAACATGCAACTAAAACTCAAGAATTCACCAAAAGCCAATGAACTTCTATAAAAAATTTAGTAGCATGCCTTTACAAAAACTCAACTCTCTCTTGAAAATGAGAGAAGACCCCCTATTTATAGTGTTTGAAAAGAAAAATGAATGGACATGATTGATTTTCATTATGTGGCCAAGATTCACTACAAACTAGGGTTTCACCTACCCCAAAATATATTACAATTCAAAATTACATCTTTGTCATTTTCCATATTTTTTCTTCTTGTGGCAGCACTGTAGCTCTTTTTTCTTTTGCTGATTTCCTTTGTTGTAGCTACACTGTAAGGAATTCATCATCAATTACAGGAATTCCTTCATTCATCTTTAAGGTGGGATACTCCACAAACTTTCTCATCAACCCCTGGAGCTTATCCCACTCCAATATATCTGATTGGATAACTTGGAAGCTAAATTTTCTAGATTTATTCATGAGGTCATCCTAGTCCCTGTCATATTTATGTGCATTCTTAATCACCTCTTCAAATTGAGCGAAGGATCGAGCAGAAAAACCCATGAAATTCAACGTTAATGCATTTGCAATCCCATTCTCCATTTTCTTATGAAAGTAGGGCTTTATTTTTTTTGGATCTAACTCAATGGAAGGCACATCAAATTCTGTCATCAACCTAAGGTATTCTTCACAGGTATCCCATACTTCCTTGATCCAATCAATTTCTAGCTCCACCTAATGGAGCACTTGCTCTAACACCTCCTTTTTGTGGTCAAGGCTCAGTTTCCACGTCTCCACAAGCCAATGATCACCTTTTACCAAAGAAAACTCCTTTTCCCAGGATCCATCAGGTACCTTGAGGATAGCCTCAAGTTTGGGGTACGTGATCTTGTATAACTCAGGGAAGTCAGTGGACAATTTCCTTATTCCCTTGAGCACTCTCTACAATTCTAGAAATTTTTTGGTTGATTCGACTGCACAACCTATGCCCATATTGCCATTGTAGAGGACCTATATGAACAAATCCTCTGTAGCTTTTTTCCAATTCTTTCTTTTCTCTAGTTGATCAATGTGGTCCTTGGAAAATAATGGTGGTGGGGCCAAGGATGTGGTGGGGAGCTCTTCCACCAATGACCATTGTTGAATATATGCTGTCAAATTATCCACATGTGCCTTTAGTTCCTCCTTAAAGATCTTAGCTTTGTTCATCTAATCCATGATGGTGGCAACAAACCACCTTAAATGGTCAAGCTTTTTTTCTCATGTGGTTGTCCCCAGATCAAGGGTAGAGATATTGTAGCTTACCCCTACTTCTCCCATGACTAGAGTGGGTATTTGGACTGTCCTAGATCCAAATGCATCCATTGTTAATTGAGATCTGACCTTTGGATTTTTCTCTTTCTTCATGCTTATTTGGGCTCGAGCCAAGAAGGCCTCTAGCCTTGCCCTAGATCCTTTGAGGTTGGGGTTTTCTTCTCCAATTATTTCTCTAGCCACCCCAGCATCTGAGATTCTCCCCTTGGTGATTCATGACCACCTTCTTCCTCACAGGTGTGTTGTATTTCCATTACCTTATGACCCAGAGTTTCTTGTTCAGTCTTTTCCTCTTCTTCATCAGAATCCTGAATAAACACAGTTTCCTTATGTGGGGACTCAAAAGTTGTGTGCTCTTTGGGGCTATCTTCCCCTTCAGTAGTTTTCCTTTCTTCTTCTTCATCATGCCCATGCTCTTTAGGTTCTATTTCTGAGATCTTTTTGGCTTCAGACTCTTCTTCAAGTTTATCTTCTTCTCTCATTTCTTCTTCTTCGCATCGAGGTGGAACTTCTTCATTGTGCCCAAGGTTGTCTTCTCGCTCCTCTTTTTCTTTCTCTTCTTGCTCTTCTGAAAGAGGCATTTCTTCATCATGTTTGGGGATTTTGTGATGCTCCCCAGTTGGAGGTTCAGTGTCTTCCTCCATACCTTCACTTGACTCCTATTCTTCCTCATGAGGCTGCCTCTCTACTTCCTATCCAATGCTCTTGAGTTGCAATGCCAACTCCTCTTCTAACTCTGTGTCAAAGGTTTCCACAATATATTTGGAACTTGGTTCCTTAGTGTCCTCCTCTGATGATTTTGTTTCTTCTCCCTCACACACCACCTTATCAATTGTTAGATGCTGGTACTCGAGGTGCTCATGGTAATTGTCAGCTTCCTCTTCCATCTCTTTTGTAGCTTCTCTTTCTTGCCTCTCCAACTCTTCTGATATTTCCATGGTATTCTTCATCTGTGGCGGTTTAGTTGGAGGAGTATGGATAGGAATATTGGCAGCAATTTGTGCCAAGGCAGCTTGAATGGTTGGGTTCATTAGCACCCTAGATAGTTCCATAGGAATGTTTTTAATCTGGTAGAAGAAGGCCCTGAGAGCAAGAGAGTGGGCATTGGCATTGTTGTTGTAGCCAGTGGGAGTGATGTTATCAGAGACATGGAGGAGGAGGAGAGTGGAGAGGTGGTGGCAGAAGAAGAGTCTATTATCATTACTTGGACCATGGGTGGGGTGGATGCAAGGTGGACTGAGATATCCATTACAAGTGGGGAAGTGGTAACCAATTCCTAAGAGGAAGGTGGAGGGGTAGTAGTAGTAGCAATATCAATAGTAGTAGTGGTTGCAAGAATGGAGGCAACAGGTGGAGACTTTGGTTGCTCATCCTCTACTTCTTGTCCCTCATGTAGAGGGTCCTCTTGGATGGTGGGCATGCCTTATGTCTTTAGTCTCTTGGAGGATTCACCCTCCACTTCTTTTCTTGCATACACTTTGGTCTTGGGTTGACTTTCAGCCGCTTCTTTTCTCTTCCTTGACCTAGTGGTTGGAGGAGATTTTGAGGTTTTTTCAGCAATTATCCCACTGTTAGTTTCACTTGTAGGCTCATCCTCAAACTCTCCATATGTCAAGGTGACCCCTTGTTGCTTCGATTGGGAAATTTTCCTATCAATCCATTCCTTTGTTCTAGCCTCAATAGGCTTCATTAGGATATCGAGGTCATCAACCTCTTGCACGTTCCAATCGATCAGTGGCAGTGGGAGATTAGCAACTGCATTGTACTGAGGATCAATTAATGTGTTGTCATCTTCTACTACCTAGTCTGACATTGGGAATAGGTTGACCCTCTTCACAAAATACGCAGTTATGTGCATGTAGTTCCTCATGCGCACTTCATTTTTGTCCTTCCAGTTGGCCCATAAATAATCAACACTATGTAAATGGGTGTATTCAGCTACGACCATCTTCTTTAGTTTACCATAGGGGTCCACTTGCAACCAGACAGTGTGGAATTTTAGGTGATACTCCACAAGCTCTTTATCTGAATTATCTACACATTGAGATGTGTGGAGTTCATATAGCCCTTGGACAAAGGAGAGGGGATAAGGAATCCCCACCTTATGTTTGTTGCTTAGGAGAGCATGTGCATGCTGTAACTACCGAGAGAGTTCTAACAATATTATCTGGTCATTTGGGTATTGGGACAACTTGTATGGTTTCTCTGAGAAGCCTTCGACACAAATATATGTAAACTTCAGAAATTGGATGAATAAGAAGGTGAACTAGTAGAGAAAAGCGTTATCACTATGGGAGATCCTTCTTTCGAAGTCACCCCCAAGCAATCTGATGATATGGCCTATGAAGACATCATTAACTCTGTAGTAGTCCCTCTTTAAGTTATTGAATTGCAGTTGGGGGTACCTATTGTAGACTTTTAACTCTTTATCTGGTTCTATATTTGGTGCCACAAATAAGCCTTTCTATTGTGTCTTATCAGCAAGCAAATAGACGAGGTACGATATCATGTAGAAGCACGAGGTCTTCTTGACAGCCACAAATTGTTCGTTCAAGCAATTGTTGATTATACTTTCCCAATAAAACTTGGTTTTGCCTCAAAGGATCTCCTCCATGAAGTATCACATCCATTCTTGGAAGTAGGCTACAGTTGGAAGGCCCATGACTCTGCTTAGCAGGGTTACCAAGTCATGGTAATCCTCATAAAAATCACTATGGAAGAGCTCCTAGGGTACCTTTGCAGTGTTTCCCCTCTTCTCTTTCAACCAGTATTGATTTATAAGTACTTTTCATTTCAGGGGGTCTTCATCCAACATCTCCTTGCCATCTTCCTTGTTTGCTTCCTCCATCTCCCTAAAGGTAGGGATATGGAAGGTCTTTCTTATTGACATGGCAGACAAGTCAGCCAATATGTTCCCATCTCTGTCCACAATGGTTCTGGTATCTTCTTGGTATGCCTCTCTACAGGTCATTACGAGTTCAAGGGAAACAAGAGCAAGAGGGAAGCCTATAGCCTTAGCCAATCCACTGATTTTGATCTTTCTTGCACTTTCTATCATAGGGTTGATCCAAACCCTTTGTTTGAATTCATCGATATCTACATGTTTGATGTTTGTATCTTTGACTTCCTTCCAAGCTGAGGTGACCTTG
>VDFB02198700.1:0-14603 GCA_007258455.2 Sequoia sempervirens | reverse complement strand
TTTCTCAGTCATAGCACTGAGAAACACACTTTGTAACACATTTTTCAAAGCAGAGGCACATATTTAAGTCTTGTATCTATTGTAAGAACACTTTTTCTCAATAAAATTTCAGCATTTTTCCTTCTTAATAGTTGTTTCATTATGTGCAAATGAATGGTTGATTATGTTTTATGTGTTTTATGTTTAAACCTCAAAGGAATTTTCTCATTTCCAACACTTTTAGGTAGAAATTAGTATACAAAAATAATTAAATAAACTACCAATTGACTAAATATACAACATGTAGTAATAGAAAAAGCAAACTTTTTCCCTTACTTGGTTTGATAATTGACATTAAAATTGAATTAATGGTGTCTTGGAGTAGTGTTGTAATGTGTTTTACACATTCAAATTATTCTAGGCCCTTTATTTGATTAAAATATTCCTTAATTGGTCCTTTGCAAAGGTGTTGTGAAGTGTTGTAACACACTTTCACACTTTTCTAGGATTTATTTACTTAAGCTTAATGGACCCCTTCTTAATAAAATGTATTTAAATTTGTACCTTATTTAGGCGTTGTAAAGTATTGTAAAGAATTTTCACATTTATATAGGGTGTTATTAATTATTTGTGGTTAATTGTAGTTAATTAACCTCTGTTAGTTCAAATTCAAACCTTATTTATGACACCTCTTAAAGATCTAACTTGACACCCATAATTTAAATAATAAAACATTTAATTGGAAAAATTTAGGTCCTAGAAAATGGTGCCATGACCCATTCACCCTAGGTGGTGAATGGGTCCTCCCTTAATAGGATCCCCCTTTTCCGAGTTGATCTGAAATGGGTTTTTGATGCTCTTTTCATCCCCCGAGGTTAGGTCCTAGAAAAGTGAGTTGAGACCCATTCACCCTAGGTGGAAAATGGGTCCTCCCTTGATGAGGACCCCATTTTTAAATTTAATTCTAGTGGGAATTTAATAAAGTTTACTTTCAGATCTGGTGTCAACCTTAATTGTTTAAATTTTAGGTTTAATCTCCTAATTTAGTATAAATAAGGGGTTAATTCACATTATCTCTCCTAACAAGACCTAGCAATTCATTCTAAGACTTCAAGCATTCAATTTTACAAGCATTAGAGCATTTTCAATGTATATTTTCAAGAAATTATTGCAACAATTCAAGATCAATTCATCATAACAAGGGTTTTATGCATTCATGTATTTTGTTGAGCTAAGAAAGTGGATGTACCATTGAAGATCTACTTGAAAGCATTGTTACACATCATATTCAAGGATCAAGATCTATATTCTTCATGTCCACTACATGCTATTTTATAGATTTATTTCATAAGACATCATCCAAGGTGATATCAATTGCATATATTTCATGCTCCATGCTTCATTTCATTTATTTCATCATTTGGTTTAATTACCTACAAGGGGTTTGACCAAGGAAAACCCCTATCCCCTAAAAAACAACATTCTTTTCATCTTGCATGTGTGATTGCAGGTTTTCAGTTGAAGAGCAAGATTTGGAGCAAAATTGTTGTAGTCAAGTTGCAAAAGTTGTCATTCAAAGTGAAAGAACGAAGAATCAAAGCTACATAATTAAGTACAAAATTCTAGAAGTTGATAACTAGGATTTTGAGAGTGCAAAAATCAAGGAATATGACCCTGATCTTAGTTTCAGAAACCCTAATAGGGACCCATTCGCCACTAAAGGCGAATGAATCCTTTGTAGCTTAAAAACAATAATTTTTTGACAAGGTACATAGGTTTTTATGCTCTAAAAACTTCCCTCACAGTTGCTATAAAAGTTAGGGTCATTTTTTTATTGTTATTTGCACCTTATCATACACATAATTGAATGAAACATCCCTTAGAAAAAATAGTGGTTCATCATCTTGTTCATAAAACATTTGGTGAACCCATTTTTTCAGTGATTCATTATGGTGAACTCGACTCATTGAATATTGAAAATTTCTAATTTTGAAGTCTCTCATTGCATCCTAGATTAGATCTCACATTTATTTGCATCTGATTTGTATTGGATTAGATCTCATTTAGGGATTATTACTTTGCATTCAAAACTTGCATCTAATTTAAGGTTTAGAATTGCATTATTTTGCAGTTCTCTAAATCTGAAAAATACAAAAAAAAATAAGTCATTTTGCATATCATTTGGATCTCATACATTTGCATTTGAAAATAAAAACAAAATTGCATTTCAAATTATGCCTTTGCATTCATATTTTCATTGCATTTTCTAATTGCATTTCAAGAAAATCTAAAACTAAAACTCACTGCTTGAGACCTGGATCTAAAAGGAATTATAGAAACCTTGCAAATCATTTAAAATTAGTTTAAAAATACCTAACCAAGACCCATTCACCTTTACTGGAAAATGAGTCCCTAATCAGGTCAAACCTGAACATTCTGGCATTTGAAAAGGCATTAAAAATCACCCAGAAATCCATAAAAACATCTTAGAAAGATCTAACTAGGACCCATTCATCCTTATTGGTGAATGAGTCCCTGTTAGGTTTTGATATGCAATTTCTAGAAGTTGAAATCTAATTTTTAGGCTTTTGTTTGCTGCAATTACTTTCTTGTTTCAGTTTTTTGATTTGTTGTTTCATCAAATTTAGTGAATTTAGCTTAATTTTTCTTCATTTAGTGCATTTACAACATCTTATTTTTAGTCTATTGCATAGTGTAATCAGATAATTACCTTGTTTTAAATCTAAAAATCTAAAATGTTTACACTTCTGGAAGTTTGCATAATATAGATAAAAGTACTTTTCACTTTTGCATACACAATGTTTACATTCATAAATATTTGCATAAGTTTGACAAAAGTGCTTTTCATTTTTGGATACACATTGTTTGCATTTTTAAAGTCTTGCATACATTGGATAAAAGTACTTTTCATCTTTGGATATACATTTTTTATATTTTTGAAGCATTGCATAAGATGGCTAGAAGTACTTTTCACTTTTGGTCAAACAATGTTAGTATACTACCTTTCTAAACATGCTAAGAAAGAGATTACAATGGTGGATAATCATGACAATCAAATTTTGTCTTCCCCTAATATCTCTCCAATTTGTGACAAAAATATTTTGGTGATAGAAGATCAAAACAATGAGAGTTATGAGAGTCCTCTTTGTCTCTCTTCCCCTAGGGAAAAAACTATTGAACAAGACAATACCATCATTGAAAAGCAAGACAATTCAACCATTGATCATTCCCCTATTTTTGATGAACTTATTTTAGATGAACCAAACAACGAATGTCGTGAACATCTAGTTTTTATTTCTCCTAAAAAATATCCTCCTAGGGAGGATACCATGGTGCAAGAAAATGTGGACATTGAAACATGTCTTTCAAACAATAGTGATGGGGCTTACTTAGATGAAGATGATGAAGAGACTTTAGACTCCCCTTCACTAATACATCATGAAAATTCTTCTGAGGTTATGCACATTAGATATCCCTTGAAGTACTCTCTTGAGCCTAAAATTATCATTTATCCACCCTCACAAAAACCACAAACTCAAAATAAACCTGTCCTCATCCTTGAACCACCTAAGAATAATGTTTCACAATAGCTGAGTCACAATACCATTGCTCATATGTACAACACTAGGAAAAATCCACAACCAAGGCAAACACCTTCAACATCCCTCCAATTACCTAATCCAATCTTGCCTAGTGCTCCTCATTTGACCGCAAATAATGGAAAGGAATATAATCTTGTTGAACACCTTAAGAATACTCCAACTAATATTTTTGTATGGGAACTACTTCAAACGTCACCTAGTCATAATAGAATTCTTCAAGAAGCTTTGCAACAAGTTAGGATTCCTCCTAACACTAGTTCAAACAATGTGGCAACACTAGTTCAAGGAATGAATGACATGAACATAGATATTGGTTTTCACAAGAGCGAGTTACCTCCCTTAGAAATTCAAAAGAAATATAAAGATTTCAACATAATAGTCCACATCAATCAAATTGTAATAAAATGAACCCTTGTTGACAATGGTTCAAACCTAAATGTGTGCAGTGTTAGCCTTTTGAAAAGAATTCGAATGAGTTAAGATGATATTAAACCTGATTCTTTATCTATTCATGGATTTGACAACATAGGAAAACAACTACTCAGAATCATCACATTACCTATCAGAGTTGGGAAAGTAACATTACAAACTTTTGTCCATGTTATGCCTGATGATCTTTCTTACAACCTCCTTTTAGGGAGACCATGGATTCTTGAAATGGTGTCCCTTCTACTTTGCATCGTGTCATGAAGTATGTCTATAACAACAAATTTTGCACACTAAAAGTTGATCCCCTCAAAGTTGTTTAATGGCCAAGAGAGAAGGAAAAGATCCTTTGGAAGCATTTTATACAACTAAAAAAGTGAAAAATACAAAGGAAGAAGAACACACAAAGAAAATTGAGGAATTCACTAAGCTATTGGATGACAATTGGGGTTCCTTATATTTCACACCAATATTCATGGGAGAATACAAGATCATAAACAAAGAGTCTGAAAATGGAAAAGAAAAATCAGTAATGTCAACACAAAATTTGAAACCATCCACCTCAACTATTTTAGAAGATCAAAAAAATTACACAACAAAATTTGATGAAGTTGACTATGAACAACTACTGAATCCTAAAGAAATGAAAAATATTTATGGAAGGGGTTATGAACTTATGAAACAACTTCGTTCTAGTGGAAAAGGATGTGATGCTAGAGAACAAGGTATATGTGTCCTTGTAGACCCTAACACACAAGAAACAACCTGTGGTCTTGGCTATTATCCTTTGATAGAAATAAAACTATCAAACAAGCCCTTGTTCAATATCAACAATCTTACAAAAGATTCCTCTAAGCCAACTTTAACATTAGTGCATCCTGAATTGATAGACACTAATGCTCCTGATTCTTATCCTTTGAAAGAAATGAAAGAAACAACTAAGTCCTCGCTTAACATTAATGTCATCACACAAAACACTAATGATTTGAATTTGATAGATTTTACACCCTCCTAATAAAAAGAGCACAAAATCTCACAATATAAAGAGTCTTGTGTAACTATGACACCTTGTACTAAGAAAGAGATATCTTTGTTGCAAAATAAAGTAACATATTCTATAAATCAAGAGAGTATCTTATTGAGACTCCTCCAAGATCATTTGATATCCCTTCCTCCAAGAATAGGACAAAAATTTTATTACAAGAGTTCATTTTGTGCATATCATAGATTTCATGGTCATTCTACTAACGAATGTAAGGCTTTGAGTAACAAAATCTAGTATATTAAGGAGTTTGGTGCTCTTCCTTATATAGGGACATCTAATTCCTCTAATTGATATTGATTTTCACTCTAGCATGCCTCTCATCAATCATTTTGGCTCATCCTTGTCTTGCACTAAGTGGGGGAAAGGAGTTAGGTAGCCTTGTCCTCATATGTCACTTGTTGTCTCTTTTGGCTAGTTGACCACCTTCCATGTATATATAAGAGAATTCTTGGGATGTGGACGACATGCCTTAAGTTGGCTCACATGTGACGTACTAAGTTTTGGGGACAAACCCTTCCCATTTTCATGATGTAGCTTATTGGAAACATATGACTTGGCATAGGGATTTTTGAATAAGATCTCATGTCTTCTTCTACTTTAATGCAATTGCTCACATCAATGGTGTTAGAAAACTGCTTTAAAGTGGGGGAATACATCAACACTCATGTTTCACTGTGCGATTTTATTTATTTTTTTGATGCATCCTTTTCTTGGTGGTTTCATTGGGTTTGATTTCCTCTAAGAGTGTGATATTTATTTAACTTGTCCTCTCTTGAAGATATTAGGCATGATGTTCCCTAAGATGAGACCTTTATATGAACAAAGCAAAATCCCCTCTAACAAAATGTTTTCATAACATTCAAAATCATTTACAAAAGCATTACATTGTGGTTCCTTATCGAAGTTGTCAGGAGAATAACTTCAATATGGTATGAGAGGCTAATATTGTTCTCTCATTTTTCATCTCATTGGGATAACTCACCTAGTGGAAAGAATAAGGTTTGACTACCCCAGAGTGAGAAAACACATATTTTGGGATAACTCACCTAGCAGAAAAACTAAGGTTCCACTACACCAGAGTGAGTTGCATATGCTATGGAAAAACAACCTCGTTCCACATCGCATTGGAATGGTTGTGCTTGATCCTTTGTTTTTCTTTTTCATAGGCTTTGAAAGGGTATGATTATTTATCTTTGTTATTGATGCATACTTAAGTGTCTTGGATGTCTACTTTAGTGTGAGTTTGACATGGGTTCATCCTCTCACTAAAGTAGCGGAAAAATGTAGTAACAAAAAAATTATCCTTTTTCCCTTACTTGGTTTGATAATTGACATTAAAACTAAATTAATGGTGTCTTGGAGTATGTTGTAATGTGTTCTACACATTCACATCATTCTAGGCCCTTTATTTGATGAAAATATGCCTTAATTGGTCCTTTTCAAAGGTGTTTTGAAGTGTTGTAACACACTATCACACTTTTCTAGGATTTATTTACTTAATTAAGCTTAATGGGCCCCTTCTTAATAAAATTTATTTAAATTTGTACCTTATTTAGGTGTTGTAAAGCATTGTAAAGAACTTTCACATTTATCTAGGGTAGTCTTAATTAATTGTGGTTAATTGGATTTAATTAACCCCCTTTAATTCAAATTCAAACCTTATTTATGACACCTCCCAAAGATCTATCCTGACACCCATAATTTAAATAATAAAACATTTAATTGAGAAAATTTAGGTTCTAGAAAATGGTGTTAGGACCCATTCACCCTAGGTGGAGAATGGGTCCTCCCTTAATAGGACCCTCCCTGTCTAAGTTGATTTGAAATGGGTTTTTAATGCTCTTTCCATCCCCCACGGTTAGGTCCTAGAAAAGTGAGCCAAGACCCATTCGCCCTAGGTGGCGAATGGGTCCTATCTTGATGGGGACCCCATTTTTAAATTTAATTTTGATGGAAATTTAATAAAGTTTACTTCCAGATATGGTGTCGGCCTTAATTGTTTTAATTTTACGATTAATCTCCTAATTTAGTATAAATAAGGGGTTAATTCACATTGTCTCTCCTAACAAGACCTAGCAATTCATTCTAAGCCTTCAAGCATTCAAGTTTACAAGCATTATATCATTTTCAAGGAATTTCAAGGAAATTTTTCCATAGTTTATTGCAATAATTCAAGATCAATTCATGGGTATGTGCAGGATCATCATGGAAAAAATAGACCCTTAAGTAGCAAAAAATTTAGAAAAATCAAAGTTAGGCAACTTGACGTAAAAATTTGAATAAGATATCTATATTATTTAAAAAATATGTAAGAATAGAATTTGTAGCAAATTGAATGTAGTTTCTAAACTACTAGGTTAATTTATTTATTTTTAAATCTATTTGGTGAAAATTTTAAATTTCAATGCAATAGTACTTAAATTTTAGGGGAAAAATAAGAAGAAGGTGTTTGTCTGACCACCCTAACCACAATAAAATGATATATAATATTTTAGATATAAGTAGAGGCTTGTGTTTGGATGTGATGCATATTTTTTTGTAATTTCTTTCCAAGTAAATAATTAATTATAATTTTTTTATTACAAGTTTTAAAAAATATAAAAACTTGTATGTCTAACCACCTTAACTTGGTCAAAACTTCATGAAATTCAATATTTTTTTTTAATCCTATAGTATGCAAAGCATAGAAAGTAACGCATGTTTTGGATTCAAAAAATGTGATACCATTTGAAAGCTATAGATGTTTTTCAATCAAACCATCAATCAGGAGTTTAGTCATAATTCAAATAGAAAATGAATAATAATTATTTATTAAATTCAAAGTAAAGCATAATTTATATTGGTGGAAATTTGAGAATATCCTTTAAAAACCCTTTTAATTTCATCAATTATGGGTAAAAAAAAAGTCGTCAGCTACATACCCTACACATACCCATCATATCGCCACTTTTTGGCCCATCATGATTTTGCACATACCCTCATCATGACAAGGGTTTTATGCATTCATGTATGTTTTTGAGCTAAGAAAGTGGATGTAGCATTGAAAATATACTTGAAAGCATTGTTACAAATCATATTCAAGGATAAATATCTACATTCTTCATGGTCACTACATGCTAGTTTGCAGATTTGTTTCACAAGACATCATCCAAGGTGATATCAATTGCATATTTCATGTTTCATGCTTCATTTAATTTATTTAATCATTTGGTTTAATTACTTGTAAGGGGTTTGACCGAGGAAAACCCCTATCCTCTAACAAACAACATTCTTTTCCTCTCGCATGTGCGATTGTAGGTTTTAGGTTGAAGAGCAAGTTTTGGAGCAAAATTTTCAAAGTTTTCAAGTTGCAAAAGTTTCCATTCAAAGTGCAAGAATGAAACATCGAAGCTATAGAATTAAGTACAGACTTCTAGAAGCTGATAATTGATATTTTGAGAGTGTAGACATCAAGGAATATGACCCTGATCTTAGTTTCAAAAAACCTAATAGGGACCCATTCGCCACTGAAGGCGAATGAGTTCTCTGTAACCTAATAACAAGTTTTTGACAAGGTAGACAACTTTTTATGCTCTAAAAACTTCCTTCACAATTTCTATAATAGTTAGGGTCATTTTTTTATTATTATTTGCACCTTATCATACACATAATTGAATGAAACATCCCTTAGAAAAAATAGTGGTTCATCATCTTGTTCATTAAACATTTTTTTAACCCATTTTTTGATGTTTCACTACCAATTGACAGAAATCAGTGAATAAGTATACTACCAATTGACATAAATTAGTGAATAAATATGACAAAATATATGACTAAATCAATGACTAAAAATATACTACCAAATTGATCAATCAAATCAACCAATAAATGACTAAAAATGGTTTAGTCATAAATTTGGTCGTGTTATAAATGACCGGCAATAGACTACTAATGGTCACATGATCAAGCTCAGTGAGTAAATATGACTAAATATATGACTAAATAAAGTATTGAATAAACGACCAAATAAATGACTAAAAATGGTTTAGTCATAAATTTTGTCACATTATAAATGAATGGCAATAAACTACTATTGGTCACATGACCAATTTTAGTCATTTATATGCAATTTTTAGTAGTTTTTTAAGTCATATTTATGTTTTTCTACTAGTGATTGAATCTTGTACACACAGTCAATCCTTCTTCCTCTTCTTTCAAAATCTTGTTAGAACAATTGTCACCCTCCTCTCACAACTCTTCTCTACACTCTTCTTCCCTCTCATGGACTCATGTCCACCATAGTGCATCCTCCTCCACCAAAAAAACCCTCCATTCTTCTCATCTTCCATGGGTTTTGACACACCAAAATCTGACCACCTCCACCAAGCGTTACCTGTAACATCCTTTACAACTTCTATATGCAAATATATTATTCTAGACCTAAATTCTAAACCGATTTACTTCAATTTATAACTGTAATATCTATCCTTTTATTTCCAATTCAGCATAAAATCATCATAATCCAGCCTTTACCCAATTTTTCATCCTTTCGTATCTTAACGACCATTTTGTATTTCATTAACCTCTTTATCCATTGTTTTTATCTTTGTCACTTCACCACACTTGCATCCTTCTTCCCCATTTCTTTTCTCCATTCCTTCATGCAGCTTTTGTTATTAATCCTTGTTTATCGAAATTTTTCATCTGAGTTGTCCTTCATTGAACGCTTTACCTTTATCGGGACGACCGGTCGACGACCATTCTCGACTTAACGGATGCCGACTTTCCCATTCTTAATTTTTCATCGAAAACGGACGATCCGGACGATTTTATAATCTTTCATAACTCACATTCTCTATAATCTACAAATACAAATTCCTTCATGACTTCCTAGCTCTCAATTTCTCAAGGCTTCTCTACCTACAAAAATCCTCAAGAGCTTAAATCCGCTACCACCTTCTATCCTCTACTGCACCCATTGGTCCTAGCATATGTTGGCTCATGTTCAATAATCTTCCTATGTGCTCAAAACCTATGGCTCTGATACCATTTGATGTACACAAACACTATCACTCTCGAAGTCCAAGAAAAACTTACATACAAATTCATAAATTCAATCAGCAACACTCTACCAAATGATTGTAACAATTATTTTACTTTTATTCAAATTTATTGATTTTATATTTAGATTACAAAATTCCACATCTTACAGCCAACATAACTTAATTTGACAATCACATTTTTCAATTAAGATTTAATTCAACATTTCATCCATGACATTTACACTGAAAAATAGTTTACTACAACTCTTATTACTTAACACAATTCAATACAGTATGAGTTTTGTGCATCATTATCCAATTCAAGATCCGGACTTGCTTTAACAAAAAATGTTTGAATTATAAATAAATTTCTATCAGGCCAGTGGATCACAAATATGGTCATTTAAATTTACCTCTACTATATTATGTTTTACAAAGCAAGATCTTTATCTATGGTCCAAAATTTATTCTTGTTAAATTTTCATATTACATTACCATGCCTCTAATTTTTTCTTCCTTCTCTCTCATGTAGTCCTTAATCTTTGTTTGTATTATTTTCTCTACACATTCCAGCTCCCCTATTATCTCATTCCCCCTATTCTTTGCATATAATTTATTTTGACTAGTTATTTACCTATTCTCACTCTTTTGGGAGCTTTTTTTTATTATATTTCAAATTTTAAATACCATATTCTATGGCAGATGCCTTCATGGGTTTCTCATCTTTCTAAGTTGCATGGTAGCCTCTTCCTTTTCTCTTGTTTGCACAAATAATAACTTTCCACAATGGAACCCCTCTTTCTCTTCTTATTTCCTATTACTTTGTTGCTCCCTTTGTGCAACCCTATCCAATCTATTCCTATTGATTTCCAGAAAGTTTTTCAAACTCTACTAAGAGGTGCGACTTGAGCATATCCATCACTTCCATACACTAATAAATTTAATATGAGGTGTGGCCTCTCCTTTTCATTCATTTCACCCCTTGGTTTTCTTCTTGCTTCCAATTCATATATCTCTTTTTTTATTCATTACCTTGTTATTATTTTTATCTGCCCGTATTTTGTTTTCTATTCTGGAAAATTTTAACTCCTCCACTAGCTGCAACCTTTTGCATTCTTTGGTTCTTAGTGTTGATCATTTTAAATTTCAAAGATTCATTTATGTTAATCCTCAAGCTATCAATGCTCCTACATCATAAAACTATCATAGTTAATCATAACGTGAACTATTATATTTTGAAATTAAGTATCAAAACACACAATCATTTATCAAGACATCATATATTAGTTTCAATGCTTTAAAATTTAAATATTAATATCAAGTCTTCAATATTGGATAAAAATTTTCAAGGAAATATTCTAAAAATATGAAATAAACATAAGAAATAAGAGAAAATGAAGGTCCCATCAATATCTACATATATTTTTCATAGAGGGTAGAGGGTTAAGGGTTGAGGGTTTACAGTTGAGGGATAATCAACAAGTGTTGAGTGTATAAGATTAAGTGTGTAAGGAATAGGGATTAGGGTTTAGGGTTTACAATATGGATTCAAGGTATAAGCCATAGGGTGAAGGGTATAGAGTGTATGGTTTAGGTTTTAAGTATGGGGTTGATGAACAATATTCATGGTTTAGGGTATAAGGGTGAGGTCATAGGGTATAGGGATGAGGGTTTGTGGGTGTAGGGTTCAAGGTTTAAGGAATTGGATTGAGGAATCAAGGCTTAAGTATATGGTTAAGGGTATAGGGTTGAGATTTTACAGTTGAGGGATAAAGTTCAAGATTGAGTGTCTAAGGTATAGGGTTTAGGGTTTAATGTTGAGGTTATAAGTCATATGGATGAGGGTTTAGGGCATAAGTATAGGGTTGATGATATAGGGTATAGGGTAGAGGTTTGAGGGTTGAAGTATAATATTCATGGTTGAGTGTCCAAGGTTAATTGTATAGGGTATAGGTCCATTAGGGTTTAAGATATTGAGTTGATAGATTAGGGATTAAGTATAGGATCAAGAGTTGAGGTTGTATGGTGTATGTTTTAGGGTTTAAGGGTTGAGGGTTGAGGAATTAGGGTTGAGGGTTTAAGGGTTGAGAGTTGAGGGTTTAGGGTTGATGGTTTAAGAGATAATTATTTAAGGGTTGAGGGTTCAAGGGTTAAGGGTTGAGGATTTAAGGGATGATGGATTAGAGGTTGAGGGTTTATGGTTTAAGGGTTGAAGAATTAGGGCTTAAAGGTTGAGGGATTAGGGTTTAAGGGTTTATGGTTGAGGGATTAGGGTTTAAGGTATAGTGTCAAGGGTTGAGGGTTTAAGGATAGGGTTTAGGTTTTAAGGTTTAAGGGTTGAGGGTTGAAGCTTTAGGGATATTATTTAGGGTTTAGGGTTAATGGATTAGGTTTCAATGGTTGAGGGTTTAAGGCTTTACAGTTTAAGGGTCAAGATTTTAGGGTTTAAGGGTTGAGGGTTTAAGGGATTAGGGTTTAAGGGTTGAGGGTTAAGAGGTTAGGGTTTAAGGAATAGGGTTGATGCATTAGGGTTAATGGTTTAATGTATGGGGAATATGGGTTGGGGGTTTATGGTTTATAGGTTTAGGGTTTAAGGATTGAGGCTTGAGGGTAGAGATTTTAATGTATAGGTTTGAGGGATTAGGGTTGAGTGTTTAGGATTTAAGGTATAAGGTTGAGGGATTAGGGTTGAGTGTCTAATGTATAGGGTAGAGGGTTTAAGGGTTGAGGATTTAGGGTTTAAGGTTTGATGTTTTACGATTAGGGTTGAGTGTATAATGTATAGGTAGAGGATTTACAATTTAGGGTTGAGGGTTGAGGGATTAAGTGTTTAAAGTATAGGGTTGAGAGACTAGGGTTGAGGGTTTACTGTATAGGGTAGAGGGTAGAGGGCTGATGGCTATGGATTAAGGGTTTAAGGTTATGGATTAGGGATTGGATGGTATAATGAAGTAGATAGAGGGTGAAGGGGTTGAGGTTCTGTGGTAGGGTGGTAGGGGCTGGAGGCAGGAGGGATTAGGGGCTGGGCCAATGTATAGGTGGAGGTTTGAGAACTGAGCACAGGGTTTAATGGAAGGTGGAGGGATTATGGCTGAGAAGGGGCTGGAGGGGTATGGAGTGGCAGTGGTTGGAGGGAGGGCCCAATGGTAGGGGAATGGAATTGAGGGCCGAGGGCCTAATGTATAGAGTAGAAGGCTGACTTCACCATGGGTTTAAGGGTTCAAGGCTTCTAAGAGCTATGGACACATGGGCTTCAAGGGCTGAGGGTTTAATGGCTGATGGATTAAGGACAAGGGCTGAGGATTAAAATTTTAAGGGCTGAGGGTTTAAGGGTTGAGGGATTAAGCGTCTAAGGGTTGAGGGTTGATGGTATAGGGTTGAGGGTCCAATGTATAGGTTAGAGGTTAGGGGATTGATAGTTTAGGGTTTAATGCATAGGGTAGAGGGTTGAGGGATTAAGTGGTTGAGGGTTTAAGAATTGAGGGTATAGGGTTGAGGGATTAGGGTAAGGGTCCAATGTATAGTGTAGAGGTTTGAGAATTGAGGGTTGAGGGTTTAAATTTATAGGGTAGAGGGTTGAGGGATTAAGGGTTTAAGGTTTGATGGTTTAATGGTTGAGGGATTTAGGGTTTAAGGGTTGAGAGTTTAAGGTTTGAGGTTTTAAGGGTTGAGTTTTGAGGGATTAGGGTTGAGCGTTGAGGAATTAAGGTAGAGGGTTGATGGATTAAGGGTTTAAGGGTTGAGGGATTAATGGTTTAAGGTTTGAGGGATTAGGGTATAGGGTTGAGGGTATCGGGTTGAGGTATTAGTGTTGATGGATTAGGGTTGAGGGTATAGGGTTGAGGTTATAGGGTTGAGGGTATAAGGTTGAGGAATTAGGGTCCAATGTATCAGGTAGAGGGTTGATAATTGAGGTTTGAGGGTTTAATGTATAGGTTAGAGGGTTGAGGGATTAAGGGGTTGAGGGTTTAAGGGCTAAGGTTTGAGGGTATAGTCTTGAGGGTCCAATTTATAGGTTTGAGGTATTAAGGGTTTAAGGGTTGAGGGATTAGGGTAGAGGGTTGAGGGATTAAGGATTTAAAGGTTGAGAGTTTAAGGGTTGAGGGATTAAGGGTTTAAAGGTTGAGGGTTGACGACATAGGGTTGAGGGATTAGGAATTAGGGTTTAGGGTCCAATGTATATGGTAGAGGGTTGAGAACTAAGGTTTTAAGGGTTTAAGGTATAGGGTCAAGGGATTAGTGTTGATTTTTTAATGTATAGGGTAGAGGGTTGATGGTTTAAGTGTTTAAGGGCTAAGTGTATAGGGTTGAGGGATTAGGGTTGAGGATTGTGGGTATAGGGTTGAGGGTTGTGGGTTGAGGGTTTAAGGGTTGAGGGATTAAGGGTTGAGGGATTAAGGTTTTAAGGGTTGAGGGATTATGGCTGAGGGTTGAGGGTATAGAGATGAAGGTTTTAAGGGTTGAGGGTTTAAGGGTTGAGGTATTAAGGGTTTAAGGGTTAATGGATTA